>JAOXYJ010211568.1:0-10327 GCA_028566555.1 Lithophaga nigra
TATTTTTATAGCTTTTTCTGTTGATCGAGTCTTCAATTCCTTGATTTACAGCTTTTCATAAATTTTTTATTGATAATTAAGCTCAAATATTATGAAAATTGAAGAAATTTTTGTAAGATATTACGATCAAGAAGTTCTAATGCGGTGACAAATTTCGTAACAAGTTTGGTATGAGTTGTCGTGTCCGTGTTGTATTAAAAAAACTATTTGAAGTTTCAAATACTAAGAAACCATTTTTAGAACAGTATCAACGCAATTAAAGACAATCAAGCCGAATATTGACATCTGTATATTCAATCAAATATTGTCAGAGCCAATTTGATTAGTTAACACTTTACGATCACGTGATTTTTGTTTATTTGTCATCAAACATTTAAACACGATCTCCTTGCGTGGCGATTGGCATGAAAATAACAATATATGACATAACACTTTCTTTACATTAGTATAAGGTATTTATGATATGAGAGCAACTCATAATTATTTTTTTTTATGTCAAAAAACGATTAAAATACTGTTGCAAATGGAGTCAAATATAAGACCGAAAAATTTTCTGAGGAGCGCGAAAAATCATCGACAGTCATATAGTTCTGAAATCATTTCTAGAGTAAAACTGTGCATATAATGTAAGGGTAAAGACAGTATCATGTTTCCATCGATCTGGTGAAAAAATAAAATGAACATAATTTCTGAAAGAATTTCCTGTGAGGTAGGATTACAGACTTGGCATTTGTCTTTAGACTCATGTTCCTAAGACCCATACATGTCATACTTTCGATAACCAGGACCCAAAGGGGATCAAAAAACAAATTTTTGTCATTTTTTGGAGATCTGACAAAAATTCAGAAACTTTTAAAAATTGGTGCTTAGTCCTAGCCTATATAACAATCTTTAATTGAAAACTATGGAACCCTGTCTTTATTTTGGGCCATCTGGAGTACCCCTGGGGGGCAAATTATTCCCATAGGCATAGGCACTGCACACCTTTGAACTCCAGTACACAGAGGAGGCACAACACCCCTTTAATGCTTTTTCATGGAGGGAATATTTCAAGATGTAAAATGCTTTCTGTATGTCTTTTGGGGCTCACCTGGCATCTCAAAAATAGGTGAGCTGCTAAATATGATAAAAGGCGTGATTGAGGTTCAAAGGATTCAGAAAACACCCGTCTAAGAAAAAACTTGGCCATGTTCCTGTTCACGTTAACATTGGTGTTGTGGTAATTATGACAATTAAATTTAATATATACCGGTAGTTGATATCAAAGATGTTTAATACGAAATCTCATGCCAAAGAATTATTAATATGTTAATTTTCCATTTTTTTTAACAGTATTGAAGTTCTCATTATCAAATAAGAGATCATACTTTTAAAATTGAAAGAACTGAATATTGTCACAGGGGAGATAATCAAACTCCTAACCATTGCTAAATATTGAGCTAGAATGCATGGAAACCCCCATTTATCTTTTCTTAATTGAAAGCATATCTTTTAAACAAAATGTCATTAAATTTTCATAATTTTTACAGTTTGCTTGTATTTTTTTTTTGACAAAAATAATTGACCTTCATGGATTTTTTTCTTGTTAATTCATTAGACGCTAGAAAGTATTCACTACCACTTTATGTTGTAGAATATTTTAGGAAAAAAAAACAGAAGCATATATTTTTTAAATTAAATTATTAATGTCCATACGAAAAGCTAACTTAGAAGTTCTGCTGGATATCATTTCAACAGCTGATCCACCTAATACGTTGATATTTTTGTACGTCCTAAGGTAAAAATAAATACCGGTTTCACTTTACCAATGGTCTAAAAGACTTTCATTGTTCAGTACGTTTATATTTTAGCCCATGTTTTATTAATTTCCCGGTTCTAAGATACTCTAATGTTTAAAAATGATGCAGGCAGTCAGGTACTTATTTTATGTACATGAATTTATTTGACAATATTTTTCAAACAAAGATCAGTGGACATCATCAGCCTTGCCTTTTTTTGCAGTGAAGTAACCTTCATCAAACATTTATTTCAACCTATCAAGTATTCCATCATATTTCCATGATTATAAATCCTTTGGTCTTAAGTAATTACTTAGTATGTCCTTATATTTAACCTTTACTTTTAGGAACAACATTTTCAACTCAAAAATATAACTGAAACATGCCATGTGCCTTATTGCTGTTAGAAACTCACTGGCAACTTACAAATTGATAAGGATAATACTGGATACACAAATAGGAGTTGTCTCCTGTTTCAGAAGCTTTCAGGAAATTCAAACATGCAGGTTTGTCTTTATTTTTTACTGTTAATAAATACAAGCCAACTGTTGATTTTTCACTGATGTGGCAGTGTCTGAGAACCAGATAATTAATTTTACATGCCATTTTGTAGTTTCTTTCCAAAAGGTTGTTGTTCTGATATGGTTTTTGCTGACTTGATTACTCATCACACCATTTTTCATTCATTTGTCTGTTACATTTTTATTATTCATTTTTTTTGGTCCCACTACCCCTCTGCAGTATATACAGCAGACTTTTTTTTAGGTTGAACTCAAAGGTATTAATTAATCTATCCGCTCTGACTCATAATGCAAGGAGTCAGGACTATATTTAGTTATTATACTGCCCCCTCTCTTGAAAGGCCACCCCATTTGCACAGAAACAGTGGCCCTTCAAAAGAGGTGGCCTTTGGGGAGAGGTTTATTTACTTGATTATTACAAACTTTATAAAATGATATTATGCCTTCCAAGAGAGGACGGCCTCTCAAGAGATTGGCCCCTCCTTAGGTGGACTACTGTACTATAAAGGGTCCAAGATTTTATTTCAAGTTTTCCAAAAAAATTTGACTTGAGTGGGTCCATGATAACAAGACATTAGACAGAAATGTTTGGAAACATATTGACTTGTCTTAATAGTTTAACAGAATCATGACTGATACCTCTGTTGACATCTATAGAAACCAGATTGTGCATCCTCACATCTACATACTAGATCACAACCATCATACCATTGTTGACCCTGTCTATATGCCCTACCATAGTATACACAGATTGCTGAAATGATAAAGTAACTTTAACTTGTATTTGAACTGTTCAGAAAGATTCAAGTTTTCAGGTAAACTTGTGAAAAATTCATATTTTTAAGATTTCAATTGTTTGATAATATAATAATAACTTTCAAACTTGATGCACAGTTCTTTGTTCTGAAATTTGTGTATTTAAATTTCCCTCCAGTTTTTGTTATTTCTGGCAACAAATATTTATGTTTTCCCTCTTTAAGGATGGTTTGATATTTTTTCTATTGCAAAATGAAAATTGTAAAAATAGAATTACTCTTTATTTCACTGAACACTTTGTTAAGTTGGCAATTATAAATCTTCTAAATAGAAAACTGTAATAACTTACGAGTTGGAGCTGGTGTAGACCCAGATGGACCTGGTGTTTGATTTGGATTTAATGGATTGGGTGTTTGTGTAGGTGCTCCAGTATAAGGAGGATTTTGTGTTGGTTGAACTGGACAATAAACTGTTTGACAACAGGAATTCTTAGGATCTTGTACCAAAGTACAGAAGGATGGTATCTGAGGATGTCTTGGACAACTGAAAAAGACAAATCATCATTTATGAAATTTCATTTTTACACATAGTAAATATACTTCCATGAAAACAGCTCAATAGTATAAAATTTCAGCCCATGAGAAATGACTTTACAAAAAGTAAAACACATTTAAAATTGCTCAACAGACAACTGCAAAGGAATCAACAAAAACTAATGTAGTAACTTTTTGGTCGAATAATGCAAAGAATTTAAACCATTTAAAGAATTCTAACAAGAATATAATTCATTTTGAACATAAAACAAAGAGTAGAAGGACATGTTCAACACCAACCTTGTAGTGTAGCCAATTAATATAGTTCTGATATGATAAAACACTGTCTTGAAATGGAAAAAAACAATCTGAAATCTTACACTTCTGTGCATCTGTATCTTCCAGTAGCTTCATCAAAACATTCACATTCAAATAAGCATCCATCTTTCCATTTCTGTCCCTGCCTGTAGATCTTTCCATGGTAAACACAAGCCTCTGTAAGTAGAAATCATGTTACACTTATATGTATTCTTAATTGTCAAGTAACATCCCTTTTCTAACACCCGCAATGTTTCTGGTGTGTTTATGCTTTCTATAAATGATCTTGTCATCACCTAAATAAGTTAATTTTCAAAATCCTGATTTTTCACATAAAGAAGAAATTTTCCACACTATAATTATCATATGTCTCAGGAAAGTTTAAGTTTTGCTTGCTACATTATAAAATATTAATAAAATATTTGTAGAATTGCTCTACTTATTAATAAAACAAATATAGGCTACTTCTCAAAATCAGGGTAAACATTTGAATAAAAGAAGTTTTCACCTAATATAATGTTCTGACATTGGTCATTTAAAGCTAGCAAGGCTCTAGTATGCTAATGTTCAAGTTCTCACATAAAGAGAATTACGGTAGATAGAACAATGAACACAGCCCTGTGCAGGGGGATAATACACATAATTCATACATAAAAATACATGTACATAAATATATTATAAAGAATATTTAAGAAAATTTATTCTTTTAACGATTTTCAAAAAAAATACAGATAAATTCTTCTTGATTAAAACTGGTGAGAAATACTACACAATTTCATCAACATGTGGTTTTCAACTATTTAAAAAATTGGTTGGGTTAAATTCACGACAAAGGCCTGTTACCGTTAAATCATGTTGTAATATAAGCAGGGTTAACTCAGGAAATTAAAATATATACATATGTACATTTTTGTATTTCCTACAGGATTATCTGGATAATTTAAGTTAATAAAGTTAAGAAATTTAACTTTGGCACTTTTAGTATCATGTTCATTACAGAAACAAACACTGAAATAAGGGTAACACAATACGGCCCTGCACATTTATAGCGCAGGCGTAAAAAAGTGAAACAAAACAAATGCATTCTAAAGCTGACTGAACAAAAACACATGTAATCGTGTATTATACAAATGAATGTATAACAATAGCACAAGTTATTTCAAAACCATTATTTTTCATTACGACATAATACATATTTTACTTTAAATCAGCCATCACATCTAAAAGATGTAAATATTCCACTTTTTAAGTTTCACTTACTTCCTCCTGCTACAATAGGTGTCTGGCCATTTGGTGGTGTCTGAGAACCTCCGGTGAACTGGCCCTTTGGTGCTGTGATCACTTCGTATGGGTTCTTAGGATTCTTTCCAACACACAATGGAGCCTGGCAACATTGGTCATTAGGATCTGTCAGTAGCTGGCAGCCATCTTTCAGAGGTGGATATGTTGGACATCTGAAAGTGAATAAAATTACATATATTACACGCCTCTTTGTATTTCTGTTTTCTACTTCATCTTGTCCTGAAATTCTAATTTTATTATCCTTCTAAATCATGTGCTCAACTGATTGTTGAAAATGAATGGAGCAAGTATTGTATAGTAAGACTTGTCTTACGAGACCAACCCTTTAACCAGGACAAACTTGTCCTGTAAGACAAGTACATTTACAATGGGTTAAATACAGTATGAATACTAGAAATACTGTGAGCACAGCTCAATAAGTGATACCCCTGCTACCTAAAAGTTGAATTATCTGCCCTTGGAATGAAGCGAGATAAATTAGCTTCCTGTATGCAAATGTACACCTTGTGTCTAAGCATCATGTGAAGTTTCATTAAATTCCTTTGAACGGTTAAGGAGGAGTTGTGCTTACAAGGTATGTGGACAGATGGACAGACGGACAGACAGACAGGGTGATTCCTATATACCCCCCAAACTTTGTTTGCGGGGGGTATAATAAAAGAGCAATGAAGTGGTCTATCTTAAATGATGGTGGTCTCTGAATGCAGACATCTCTTAAGACAGATTTGTTCAGACATAAAATAAACAAAGCACTTTAAAACACTATGACATTAAGGCAAATGATGCAATGTGACTAAAACGAAACTGAAGGGTGATCCCTTACCTGTCATCACAGTTAATGAGACCCATGGTGGCATCATCACAGCGACATCTCTTTTCACAGCCAACATTGAATGTCTGACCTTGCATGTATGGAACACCATTGTACACACAATATTCTGAAAATATTCAAGACAGATTTGTTATAAGGTAGATAAAACATACACTGTAAATAAAACATAACCTGAATGGGCAGACATAACCATTAAAGTGACGTTTCTACGAGAATGACCTTTGAACCATGACTGCCTAGTTAAATTGTATTTCTCAAACAATACCAAAGAGAAGTCATAAACTATCTGACAAGGAATTAATTAAAAGCCAACATATTCTTGTGCCATTTTTGACAAACAACTTATCAGTACAGATCAAGAAAATGTGGAAGAATTAATTATAAATATATAAATTCAACTGTTGAAAAAAATTCTTTAAAACTATTTTGCTTTTGTTGTTGTTTCACTAAATTGTTCATGAGAAATAAAATGTAAAAGCATTTGCACAAATTAAGTATTATAAGAAAAATACAATACATTTTTATGTACTACTGCAATATGAAGAAAATGCATCAAGATACCTTTTTAATGATAAAATACACTGTCCTATACTGACAGTGAAGACATACATACTTGGCTGTGGCAGATTAGGGTTAATTGTTGGTTGAACAGTTATGTTTGTTCCTGGTATAGGTGTTGGGATGTAGAGCTGTGGACAGTCAGGTAGAGGACAACATGGATCCTGTGGATTGTACTTCAGAGTACAGGTAGGTGGGATCTTGCTCATATCAGCACACCTAAAAAGACAATGAACTGACATGATCTGTCAACAAGGCAGCATTTCTGAATTTATTGACACAATGTAAAATACAAGGTTTTCCTTGCAAGAGTTGGTTCACATTAGCCCTTCCCAGTTTTATTGAATGGATTAAATATGTAAGTTAAAAAAACAAAAGCTTCCTAGTAATGACCAAACATCACTATCCCTGGTCAGAGCATTAAAAATGATTGCTTGAATGGTCTTTTTTAAGCCACTTTCAGCAATTTTTCAGCTATCTTGTGGTGTCCAGTTTTTATTGAAGCCAGAGTACCATGCGAGAATACCAACCTTTGGCAGCAATACTGGCAATCCATGTCAGTTAAGGTTGATGTCAAGCACACCTTGCTATAAGCAAGGCTTGAACTCACAACCCCAGTGTTGACATGCAAGTGATCAATTGTCGATGTGACCAACTACCTAGACCACTCGGCCACAGAGGCCCCCGTTTAAAGAATAATAGTTCTATGATGTTAAGAATAATAGTTCTATGATCTAATAAACTAACATTATACTGACTTTTCTGAATGTTATAATATCTAAAATATATTATCCACAATACAAAATGTCAGCATATAGTCAGGCCACAGAAATAATATCAGATTTATTCCTGGATATAAGTGCAATATGTATGTTTAACTAAAATCTGCACAAAATTTGAGCACAAATACACAAGTTAGTTAAATAAAATTCTCACTGATGTTAGTTAACAACAATAAAACTGACTATAGCACACAATTCAGTCCTACAGCTTTGTTGAAGCTGAATGCAGATATACAGTATATGAATTATGGAAGATCCATTTCAAGATCATATGCAGCATTTTTTTAACATACTGTTCTTTTTATTTGATTTTGAAGTTAGTGCAAGTGTGGTCCTTTCCTTTTACCTATTGCTAAACCATTACACAATTTTGCAATTCAACACAGATCTTAAAAATCGCTCAACCATTACACAATTTTGCAATTCAACACAGATCTTAAAAATCAAATGACTGATTTAGATATAGTAAGAAACAGTAAAACAATAGTCAAGGTAAATAAACTGAATAAAATCAAAGTTTATTGAACATTATTTTAGATTCTTTTAGAAATACTTAATCCTATTTAGCAATCTGAAGATCTTTGCTAAATTGCAATACTGTAATACAGGTTGTGCAAAAAGTATACATAAAGCGCCACACCTGCATTAAAGCAGTATAAAACTTTAACTAATTTCAGCACAAAAAATATACAAATATGTTTGAATTAGCAAAATTAAAACAGAAGGGGAATTAATCTTACCTGATTACTTCCCCTGTGTTACTATTCAATTCAGTTGTTTTGACAACATATGTGACCAGAAAAGTCCAGGAAATCAGCGATTTGTAATGATGTCAGTATGCATTGGTTTATTTTTTACTGTTTCCTTGTTATATTATAGAAGGATTCAGATGTATTATATGATGACGCAATGCTTGAAAAGGGAGGCAAGCAATGTAAACTTTCATATTTTTCCCAGGCAAGAAATTCGTAATCTTATTTTCAACAGAAACATGGACCAATAAACTGAAAATGCATTGTGTACTTAAAAATTATATATTCTTATCTACAAAAAGACTGATGATACTGGTATATTTAAAAATGCAGCACATGACCTTTCATCACTAACAGACACATGTGTATATATACTCACCTCTGTTTACATTTATGGAGTCCTATATCAGCATTTACACACTCGCATGTGTATTTACAGCCATCTTGCCACTTTTGTCCTTGTGAGTACATTTTGCCATTGTAAATACAGACTTCTACAAAAACATAAATAATCAACTTAAATAAACTTGTTATTGTGCTCCAGTCTTTCACAAATTTGGAAGAAATCACATTAATTTTATACTGTAAGATTGTTTACACATTAATTTCATACTTTATGATTGTTTACACAGCTGACATATGACAGAAACCCTGGAACAAATATATAACAAATAAAAATTACTATGTATAAATACTCTTATTTTACTATACTTGCAGTATGCCAACACAGAATATTAGACTTAATCAAATTTATAAATCAAAATTCCATTTACAGAGTTTACTTCAATGCATTTTTATGCCTCTTCCAACAAACCATATGTATTTTACGTATATAGCACTGTATTTTTCTAGTTCAATAGTTAAGTAAAGTTTGAACATGGTTTACCAAACTAACTAAAAACTTCCAAAGTAAAATGACAAATTTTCCACCCTGAAGATTCAACCCAAAGCATATATGTGTATACTGTCATGTATCTATTTCGTTAAAGCTACTGTGAAAATTCCACGAATATCTATCAACATTCAGCTATGGTATGAAGATTTAAAAAACTTACATCCTAAGGATACAACAATGCCATTCACAGAATGTGATTTCTAAGTCTTGTCTTCAGTGACTTTCATCATTGAAGCAGCAAACAAGGAATTTTACAGTAACTTACTTGGTGCTGGGACAGTTGGTATAGATCCACCAGTAAAGGTCACACCTGGACCAAATGTAATATATTTTGGAGGTTGTGGTGGGTTAGTTCCTACTATAATTGGTAGCTGGGTATTCTGGTTTGGACATTGTGGTCTCTTACAGCACTCAGGATCTGATGGATCAGGGACCAGTATACAGTTTGGATTCTGGTCGTACTGAGGACATCTGTAACACAGAAATTTGATATTGTAAAATTTTTGATCGATAATACATGCAGATTTTCTTTGATCTCTGATCAATATAATCAGTATGATGGACAAACAGGAAAGCAAAACATGACACTGCACTTTCTACACAGCTATTTATAAATGAAATGACTAAAAATTGATCTCATTAAATAATATTACACTTGAATTTAAAACATCCAACATGCAAATGGTATTTAACAGTTTTAAGTTTTAAATAACAAAAATAATGACATTTTAGGTTTTTCAAATTAAATACTAGATGAGTCCAATAATGAGAGTCTGATATTTATCATGATAAAATCAATATGAAAACAAAAATACCATTGATCTACACCGCATATGTAAAGAGCAGATTTCATAAACTGGGAATTCACCAATTTTCCTTTTTTTTAATATGTACTCAGTTCACAAATATGTTAGAATGTGTATGTATCTGAGTGTTAATTTTATGGACTGAATGAACAATAAAATTTGGGAAAATGAACACTCTATGACAACCTGCATGATTTTACAGATTACAAAAATGGAATTAAGAAACTCTATTGCATTACTGCACATCAATCAAACTATTTACAGTTAATTTGTCATTTCAGAATCTAAAAGATTATAGGGAATTTCATTTTGCATACACCAAATTGGAAACTAGAAATACTGTGAGCACAGCTCACTAAGTGATACCCCTGCTACCCAAAAGTTATGAATTATCTGCCCTTGGAATGAAGCAAGATAAATTAGCTTCCTATATGCAAATGTACATCTTGTGTCTAAGCATCATGTGAAGTTTCATTAAATTCCTTTGAACGGTT
>JAOXYJ010211678.1:0-10325 GCA_028566555.1 Lithophaga nigra
AGAACGACAGAAGCTATGACATGGCCTTAGTCAACCTGGAAACTCACTATTCTTTCCCCAACATCGATCTGGAGAATAACGGCATTCGCTACCCACCCGATGAGGGAGCAACATGGTCTACCATTACGTTGAACACTGGTTCTTGCAGTATCGAAGACGTCGATTGATTGATTGATTGTTGTTTGTTTAACTTCCAGCGGCAAATTTATATGCATATTCAGGACAAGAACAAATCAACAATTAGTATGATCTTAAAAGTGGGGATACCGGGAGAGGCGCGGATAATTTTGACTGCCACTGGAAAAGTAGGACACAATGGGTAGGAACGGAAAATTTAACCCTGTAACCGTGCCACTTACGGAAACTCGTAATGAGTTTGTTACAAGCGTTCTTTAGCGTGCAGACAGCGTGGCATTCTCCTAACACGGGACCTCGAATTTTACGTCCCCATCCGACTGACGGGTTGTGCATTTTTACATCCCGCACAAGCAAAGGACGCTCTATTTTTTAGGGGTTGTATCCCGCGGCCGGAGAAACCGGGTCCTATTTCTATACCCTCGGGGGGTCGAGGAAATCAACAATGAGGTTCAGCGACAACTGCTACTTAACAGACATAAAGCTTAGATTATCATCGGTGCCAATACCAGTACGCTAAAATCAACCCTGAGTTTAGCCCAAACTATCAGGTCGACAACAGCCTTTACACGGTGCTGGGGTTCGACTGAAGAACGTATACGTTCGATAAATCAGCAAACGATTACACGGAGGGTCAGAACATCGTGAATATCATCAGCATCAACAGCTTTTTGGTCAATAGCGACATTATCAGTGGAAGTTATGCGAACGGATCGCAACAATCCGCCATTCAGTTTCTTTCCGTATGTTGAACTGGGTTACAAAATCGCTCACAGCTCACAAAACTTGGTGTATTTGTAACGGTTTATTTCTTCCGGTGTGAAATTGTTTTCGAACTCATTAATTTATACACTTTTGACGGAATAAAGCTGGATAATATTTCATGTTATGAAAAATAAGATTGCCATGAAATATTATCCGATTCATATTTTATATGAGATCATCATTTGACGGTAGGATGAAATTTCACAGATACATAAATATTACAGCCGGTAGAAATTATCTCTTGCAAAAGCACGAAAAGAAGGCAAAAACAAGGAAATGTAACTCATTTCTGGTCACGCATGCTCATTCCGGTTTGATCATGGCCCATAAAGGACCCGAACTGTTTTTGATTTCAGGGGTAGAATCTACATTACCGGTCCCAGGAAATGATTTTTGACAACAATCATCGCGCATGTCCCATAAACCCAACCACCGTTACTAGGCAGTGTGTAAATAGTCGGCCATTTTGTTTGTCGCTTCAATCGACTCTGTTTGAGGCAATGCTTAATAATTTTATTTTGACAATTTCGGGTATTTTCCGAGAATAAAAGAGCCAAGGCTTCAACGCCGGCGTTTGTGGCTTGAGAACCCGCGAAGCGATAAGATATAAACACCCACCTTTATCAGCTTTTTCACTGAAAATCATCAAGGCTATGGTTGAGGTTTGTGATGTTTGTGAGAACACGGGCTTCTTTAAGGGCTTTGGTTTCTTGGTTAGCTGTCTTCTTTTCCTTTTGTTTTAATTGATAAGCAACAATTTCTAGTTTCTTTTTGGACGGATCATACACATTTTTAATCGGTTTAAAAAATGCCAAAAAAGGATCGTGGCGTCCAGAAGATATTTCTTTCTCACACAGTGCGAAATAACCGTCATACAAGCTTTTCACGGATCTGTTTTTTTTTAACTACTTTCAATTGTTTGTGTGCGCTTGAGTATCAGTGTACATGAAATTTATGGAATGATTAACTGTCAGGTGTTTACACCCTTCCTGATCCAACTTGCTGTAGACCTTCCAACATTCACTTATGATTGTAGTTCCTGGCTAAATATTATGTTTAATAATTTCACCTAAAGTGTCTGCTGTCCGATTTGCAACGCACTGAAAAAAAATTCTCTTTGTATCCCTCTCAATTCCACCAAAACCTTTTCTTCCAGTTTGTGAAATTTCGTTTCACCAAACTTACTTACGTCAGTCTCAACTATTTTCACAGGTGTTCCTATTACCTCTGATTCATCCTCTAAAATTGTAACACAAACCTCTCTGCAATAATTGTACCAGTCAATAATTGTTTGGTTGGAAATATCAAGTTCGTGTTTTACGAAGTCTTGGTTGCTTTATAAACCTCAAAATATGTTATTAAAGCGAAATTTTCCAATGTCAAATTATGATCTTGAAACCAAGAGCTCTCCGTCTTACCGATATTTTCTTGTGATATCTCTTGTTTCCACATCTCCAAACATATCCATCATGGGAATACAACAAGTCTTTCTAAAGTCCAAAATATCCCTCCTCACAAAATTTACACACAGATCCAATCAAATCAATAATAATTTCAAATTTTAACAACCACTGAATTAAATTATTTTAAGAGGGTTTTATTCGATGCAAATCGTCACATGGATATGTTTACAAACAGATTCTATTTTGATCGTTGATGACGTCATAGTATGGAAAGGTCAACTTTTTGATCACATGATCTACTTACCTTCACGGCGTAAATTATGGAACCATGGCTCCGAAAATGTGTCTACAGGTCTTATTTTGTGATTCTTATTTCAAAAACAGGTTTAAAAGCCAGTTTTTTAAAACTAAACTTACCTCTGTGGCTATTTTTCCTTTTTTCCTTTTTTACTTTTTGGCGCGACACTCTCTATATTTACACGCATTACTACAATTTTGCGGACTTTTTATGGGGACCGGCAAAGTAGAAGTGTTCCGATTTCAGTACCAATTCGAAAACAACTAAAAACGCGGGAAGTTTCACAAAACACGGAAATATAGCCCACTTTTAGGTCACACTCCTGACGCATCCGTGAACCTTTATATTATATTATCAAGGACAAGGTCATGGTTCATCCTCAAGACCATGTAACTATGTGACATAATGTAACGCTTATTTGAACATGCGGTGGAACCATCTGATCTCATTTCGGAGGCGTGTTTTTTTTGACATCACAGATGATCCTATTTCATATTTCTTACTGTCAAAATTGATAAAACTTGGCATTTATAATCAAAATAAGATAGTGGGGCTAATATTGACCTAAAGCAGATAAATCTATTTTTTAATGTATCTTATTGGCCGATTTTTTTTTAAATATTTTTTAAATAACATTAAAGTTTTTTTTTTCATTAGCATAGTGTACAAACGTTAAAAAAATTTCCTTTAGTTATGATATATAAGTCCTAAACTTTGTGGTCAACATAAAATGTTAATAATGCTGCTCATTAGGAGCTCATGTTGCATAGTTTATTAAAGAATTTTTGCGCAAAGTGATGATTTAACAGTCTGTTCAAGTGATTAGAGAGAAATAAATAGTACTCAAGACTATAAACGCATGTAAATTTACCAGATCAAATTGTTTTAGCATATCTGCAATTAACTATGATTACGCATATCATCTTTTTCGTCCGCAAAAGTACCACCCCTTAACCTCTACAAAACACGTAATAATGTCTCTATGACATTAAATTTCAACAGTAAAGGGGTGGTTACTAATTTATTTCATGTAAGAACCTATTTGAAGATGCCCCAGTCGTATCCTTTTGATCAAAGACTATTTCATAAATCTTTAATTAACGACAAAATTATTTTCTATCAGTTTTCCGAAAAATGTTTCACAAAAGACTATCAGTATTTTTGCATAAGATTACAACTTTTAAAGCCCAACATTCTTTTAGTATGCTTTTCGAAATACAAATAATAACCTATTTCCACAGCCATTAATGTACTGTGAGACATGGTATAAACGTAAAAATGCAGATAAAAATAATTAATTTTGTTGATAAGCATATTAAATGTAGAAAAGTTGAACCCTTGACTTAAGAATTATATTTGGATATGTGCCCCGTGATAAAGGAGAAAATAATGTTATCTCATGTTTTTATTTTACTGACGTTTTGAGATGTGAAAGTGAAAACCCTATCACCTCCTCACTCTACTGGATTATAAGAAGGTAAGTAGAAAATACATTATTGACATAATGTAATTGCAGCCATCTTCTTAACATTATAATGTTCCTACTAAATTACTGTTTGCACTCTCTCAATAAATAAGATCGCAAAATATAAAATAAAGCCATTACAAATTGAGAAGGCGTTTTTAAAAAAGGAAGTCGCCACCTATGACTTTTTCATAGCAAAAATCATCAAAGTATCGAATCCTCTAAATTTAGGGTGCAATAAAAATCATGATCGTGTTTGTCATTAATGCATGGTTTGGTTCCATAAACAGCTTACTTTGTCGAACGATATTAAGTATCATTGTGGAATACACCATAATCCCAACTTTGTAGGGAACAAAAAAAATATCATATGTTGACATTGTTTTCGCGGCGTTGTTTATAACGACAATGACTTTTACCCATTGATTAAGCCGTTTTATATACTAATTGAAGCCAGCCTTACCATTAAATAGAACAGAATCGTCTGGCCATTTAGAAGTTATACAGAGACAGATGGAAAAGATTTATCGAATGTCGTCGATTAACTTTCCAATTTTATTGATTTTTTGCTGAAAAGATCCATAATATGACCTTCATGTCACAAGGCCAGATAACTTAGCAAAAACAAAACGACGAATCAACGAGAAACAATGTTAAGAAGTCCATAAAACAGTAATTAATACGTAAAATAAATATATTAAATTAAAGTATTCATTACGGATTTCAGAAAAGGAACAATACAGCTGTTAAGTTCACGGCAGCCATGGAATCTCATAGTGTTATATATTGAAATCAATAACAGAGATGCAACCAACAATATTTATTTTTCTATGCTTTATTATATAAGAAAACAGATAGACAATTATATACAATATGTAAATCACTGGCCTTATTGTTCAGATTTCAGAGTTCAGTAACTGTTCCACAAAGAATTCCAATAGAATATTCCAGAAGTCACTGTAATCCAAGTGTTGAAGAACTGATGGTAAGCGGTAACGTTTCTATAGAGTAAAGCAGTTCTAATAATCCTCAGTGAATATAAATAAAAATCAGAACACAACAAAGTATAAATCCAGATAATTAGAGTTCAGCGATGATTAACTCCAAATAGTTTTAAGTATTCCGTTAGAGCAGGGGCTTAAATGGCCGAGTGGTCAAGGTCGCTGACTAATAACCACAAACCTAACACCGCTGTCGCGAGTTCGAGTCCTGCTCGCCCTGCTTCATGTGTTAAGGTCACCAGATGCCTACCCAAGGTCGGGGGTTTCACCGGGTCAACTGGTTATCTGTCCGGGCTCTTCTTCCCCAGTAAGTCTGGTAGTCACGACATACCTGAAAAATTGCTGAAATTAACGATAAACCCCAGCAACCCAAACCAATTAGAGCAAAATGGCTGAAATGTTCTAATATCCAGCTTTTATGCTGACAAAAATTCAAAAGATCTATTCAATTCAGGTGATCTTACAAAAATTTCTCAGTCATGAGATATTATAATCCAATGTCTTTTTCAGTAAGCAACCAACAAAATTTACATCATCTTATAAATAGTTTATAAACAATTTGTAACCATGTACACGAAAATATAGGTCAATACCAACATATTACAAAGTCAGTAAAGTACATATATACTAATAGGTACATGTATAATAAGATACTGTAATATCATAACACTATATATTTCTTTGGTAAACTGGGCGTCCTCGGACACCAAGACTGTGTTAAAAATGTTGAAGACATGATGAATGCTGTCTTTAAGGGAGAAGAGAACGTTGCAAGTAAAGGCATTGATTGGGTTAAATATCATGCATATAATTAACTATTAGAATAGGGTACGAATGATCTCAAATGGGACAATTATGATATTGGAATGTGTCCCCAGTCACGCATCGAAGCGAATGAAGCAAACAACAATCTATCTACGTAGCCAATCACAGTCAATTCAAAGGATATCGTTGTGCTCAATTGGGAAATTCTGATTATTTTGGTACGATCCATAGCCCCGTGGAAATACAGCAAAGATTTCGACGTCAATAAGTCAATGAACATAATATTAGTAAGAAAAGGAAAGGATTAAGATATACATGTAAATGCAGATGGGGAAAAGGCCCATAAAGGACGGGGTCGAAACCAGGAAATGCTACAATACTTCGGTCGCTATTCTTTGACTTATAGTCGACATAAACTTTCAACAAAGAGCCATAACTCATACCTTACAAAAAGTTAAATACAGACCCTGCCTGGGCTCCAGAAGTATTCTTTATTAGCTGCCAATGTGGGGTAGATCAAGACATCTTTGCCATTTTGATGTTAATTTGTGATGTACTCATTTTTATGTAGATCAGTTAATGAATAAAAGAGACTTCATCATTGACCCCGTTTAGGAATAACCTGAAACATTTCCTTGACATTACATACTTGATGTAATTTAATTTCCATTCATTTTATTTATACATGGTACATTTTGTTATACCATAACAAATTCTGGCAGTAAAATATGGAAAAATGTCACAAAAATTACTTTTCGATAGTCAAATATTAATTTTCTTTATTTGCACATATACGTGACAAATATATGCACCAGGAAGAAATGCATACCGAAAATCTAAATCGTTACCATAAACATATATATACACGGAAGTTCTAGATACTTCAGAATCGATCCATTGGTTCTTTATCATTGATTTGAAAATTAAACCATAAGAAAGGTCAAACCACTCATTCATATTAAGATTATATTTTGTAAACACCGTTCACTGAACACGACGGGAGCAGCAATAGAAGATAACGCCATAGTCTCATTAAATCGAAAATCAGTACGCTAGAAACGCAGTCCTGGATAGACACAGTCAGACGTAATTTTAAATCAACTTTGAAGTAAGTAATTACTTACTTGCTTTATGGTTTTTTTCATTCTATAAATTTAAACTTCTCTCAGTAAAAAGAACTACTGTGAATCGAAAGGTTAGAAATTCAAAGTTATGTTAAAAACATTTAATACCAACAAGTGATCAAAACTCGTGGATCAATGATTTAAACGGTGGTTCGAATGAAGTGAAACAAATTCCCAAAGGAAATAAACCAGGTGCATCGACAGTGTAATCATTTCCTGCTACAGTTGAGTACAGTCATAACCTCTCACCAAGATAACTTAGAACAGTTCTACTGACTGCTCTAGAATTTCTCTAAACATACCTTTTTCTGATTCTGACTGCTCCAGAACAGTTTTAACCTGTCATAACCTAGAACAGCTCTAACATGTCATGGCCTAGAACAGCTCTAGCCTGTTATATTCCAAAATAGATCGAGTTGTAAAAATCTAGAATGGATGGTAGGTACTTTACTGTTAAAACTTTAACTATTCATAAATAAAAAATAACTAGAACTATGTGAGCATAGCCCATAGATTATACCTCCGCTTCCCTACATGACAATTATTTACTATATTATAAAGAGTTTGAACATTATGTGACGCATTCCTAACCTGTGTCGGCCTTATGTATTTTGGGTGTAATAATTTGAATGAATTTTTATTTAATTTTATTTCTCGACTGTGGTTTACAACACTGGTGTGCGTAAGATCATAGAAAACTTTTACCTGTGGTCAGAGATAATAAACAGGAATGTCAAAATTGAATAGGTCAAAGAAACCTAGACATCACAAAATTTAATTTGTTAATTTCATTTATAAATAAATTTTGTTTTATTAGTGGTAAACATTAATTGTAGAAATAAATTATCTAGTCGTATTATGTGAAATTTTAATAAATCATCTTTTTTTGTCAGATATTATGTTGTTTAAATGATATAGATGAAACACTATCACAATAAGTAAACCATCCATTTCCTATCGAGGTAATCAAGATACGTGTATCCGCACTATATCGGTCATGGATTAGAACTGTCAGTATTCCTGACCAGAATTGCTCTAATTCTCAATCTGAGCTGTTCTACTCTCTGACTATTCTGAATTAATTTAGTTCTCCTTACTGCTTTCCAAGTTACAAAAAATGTAACCTACAAAAGATGTTATGACTGGTCGCTACTATATGCTAAAAATAAGTAATAGTTACATCGGAGAATGGCCGAATTGTTGAATGTTGGACTCAGTTATTTGACCTCACGAAAGACACTATCACTTAATTTTCGAGACATACACACTTTGAATTGTTCCAGGAACTCGTAGTGATGACCATACAATTTACGGAAACTTGACTTTAATCTAATTGTCTAAAGATTCCTGTTTATGGAACTTTATTTTCAACAGTTTACCCTTGTAAAAAGAAATCACTGTCGAATAAGCATACTCTAATGTATCATACCATTTGTGACACAAACACGCCCTATACACGATAGGCTGGTAGTTCCATCTCGGGGGAGGGAAATTTAAAAAAGCGAAATAAAAGTCGTCTACTTTATCAAAGATTGCAGAGTCCATTATGTCGATGATGTTTAGATTAAGATCAAGATAGGAAGAAAACGTTCTTGTTTCTGTTGTGTCATTAATTTAAAGGTCACTGGGATAGATACGACGTACATATTCACACAATTTCGTGTTGTGTAGCGAGAGAACACCCTGTTTGTATGTGAATATGAAATTAAGGGACTTGGATACAGGTGTGCATTGGCAATTTTCCATTAAGAAATAGTCCCCTTTGTTGCCAAAGCTGATTAGAAAACTTTCATTTTCAACAGTTTCCTAGGAACACTTATCCAGAATTATTACGTAACTCGAATTTTCATACAATTTGATAGGACTTAGGTAAAAAAAATTTCTCCTACGTTACATAGGAATTATATTCCCTTTTTATTTTTTTATATTTTTATACACATATTTACACAACTAACTTTAGTATCAATATCAAGACGAAATAGAAATAATTTTGAGCTTATGTAAGATCCCTTAAATATGTTTAAATTGCCAAAGATATTAACAATACCGTATTTGCTTAATTTATTATAATGACTAGTTTATATTCATAGAGAATGCTTTTAGTATATTATTTACTGACAATAGAGAGTTTAAATTAGGCATTTAAACTTAAAAATACAGTAGGATAAAACTAAAACTCAGCGAAAATCCTCATGCAGAACGTGAACGCCATGTTTACATAAACGTTTGCCACGATTCGGTATATCAGAACGATCACTTAATGACATAAAGCAAAACCGAATTTATTAATGACCAGTGCTTCTACTTTTCTATTTCGAGTCTCTGTAATTGTGTACGAAAAACTACTGGAGAAAAGCCAAGAAAATGTTTTGTCAACCTATACTTTATGTTAGAATGAAAAGATAAACTTTGTAAATAGTTTTTTTTTTTTAAAGAATGGTTTTGCATATAGCGCCATCACAGTTGATGATAAACTACATCCATTAGTGGGCATTATCTCGCATTTCATGTTTCCAATAAAACATTGTACTTTATGAAATACAATTCAATAAAATTTCTTCTGTTCAATATCAGATCTGCAGGTTCATAGATGTATAAAAATCGTATACAAGTCCTTCGACGCCTACATTTTTATATCTTAAATCCTCATAAAGTACTATTTCTGAGAAAAAAAAAAACTTTGTACATTACTATGTTTTTCACAGTGGTTTAGAAAAGCAAGACAAAGAACATGAATATCATGCATGGATATCTAATGAATATTGTCGCAGAAAAATAATTTGATGTATTCAGTGTTGTATGGCGTTGTACATGTATTTTTCATTGACCCTGTTAAACCATATCCACAGATGGTGACCATTTTTCAACTGGTCCATCAAGTGAAGACATGAAGTTAAGAACTATCATGTCTCATATTTCTACTGGGTTTTAATTTGTGGAAACGGAGAAGTCTGGAATCTCAGCCTACCAATGCCCATTATGGCCCACTACAAGCATTTTAGATCCTCAATTGCTTTGCAAAAAAGTAATAATTCTAAGTCCGATTTAGTACTGTCTGATTCTATGGAGAATTTGTTCATTTTATTTCCTACAGGGTATCGTGCTAATTTACTAACCTGTCGTATTGCTGTTACTAAGTCATCTAAATTTTTTATCATTTTAAAGCTAATAAACCTAGATCAGTACTTTGCGAGGATCATTCGTGAAAAGTTTTACAGTTTTATATTGGAAAGGTTATTGTTTTACTGATTAAAATTAAGAGGATATAACATATACTTGTTAATTGGGTATGAGGGTAATAGCAAGTTTGTTGTCCCCGAGATGAAGAAATAGATCTTTGTTTTTTTTTTTTTTTTTTTTTTTTTTTTT
>JAOXYJ010211789.1:0-10325 GCA_028566555.1 Lithophaga nigra
TGAACATTTATGGATATGTTTAGCTTCAACTGTCATAGTTGTTTCCAAGATCTTCAAGTGTATTTCCCATAGGGTCCGATGTTAATCTTTGTCCTGCAGTGGCATCCATCTTGGATTTCGGATTAGCACCATTAACACCATTTGGTGAAGGACCTTCCAGTGAACATTTATAGATATGTTTAGCTTCAACTTTCATAGTCGTTTCCTAGAAGAACATCTTCAAGTGTATTTCCCATAGGATCCAATGTTAAACTTTGTCCCGCGTTGGCGACCATCTTGGATTTTTGATTGGCATCACGAACATGATTTCGGTAGAGGACGTACCAAGGATCGTTCATACCATAAAACAATTCAGTTGACTGTGTAGTTTCTGACAAGACGATCTTTGAAATATCAGACAATCAAAACACATTTTTGACCATTGTGGCCATGTTGAATATTCGATCGTAACGAAGGACATAATTTTTATAGGAGATCTTCCAATGCACATTCCTGCCAAGTTTGGTTCAATTTGCCTCAGTAGTTTCAGAGGAGAAGATTGGAATGTAAAAAGCTAACGCCGACGACGACGGACGCCAAGTGATGGCAATAGCTCACATGGTCCTTTGGACCAGGTGAGCTAAAAATGAGCTTCCACATTTTGTGAATAAACTAGCGACACCACTGCCTTAACCTTCATTAATATGAATCTGAATATCACATTGATGTTTCACGTTGTACAGTTATATCACTGTTGGAGAGCTACACTTCGACAAATACAGATTTCATCTAGATAAAATTTTATACATGTTTGAAAATAAAATTTCTATTAAAATAACTTGAAGACATTGTTTACACTAGGGGTCCTTTATGAGAAGGATTTTTTTTCTTGAGTGCCAAGTATCGAATTGTGAAATACAAGTTCAAGTTGTTAAATCGATTACAAGTGATAGTGTAAGTAAAGAATTGAGAAATCCTAAAACTGAGAATTTCTAAAATCAATACTAGAGTCTGAATGGCCGAATGGTTAAGGTCGATGACTCATAATCACAAGCCTAAGGTCACTCCAGACACCTACCCGAGCATTCATCGGGTCAGCTGGTTAGCTGTTCGGGGTTTCCTCCCCCAGTAAGTTTGGTAGCCACAATATCGCTGAAAAATTGCTGAAACTGACGATAAACCCAAACCTCAGTTCAATACTTGAATTTTTCAAATCGATATCATTTACTCGCGATTTGAATTTTTCATTTAAGACTCAAACAGTCAACTTGAAGTCGAATGAATTCACAAACTTCATAATTTGTTAACTCGAAACTAGAATTTATCCTGTTAATTCAAAATTATCATCTCTATACTTGATTTTGTCTACTCGACACTCCACATTTTGACCTAAAACATCCAAATTACAGAATTGTAACCTATTTATGGTTTAGAAAAGGCATCATGTGTTAGATTCCGTTAGCTTTATTGCACTAAACACATGCAAAATCTGTGTCAGAGTTGTTCCACGCAGTGTATATGTCTGAAAAGTGAAAGTACATCACATCATATGCTCGTCCGGAAAAATACGTTGTCCCTCATTCAATGCATCTATTATATAAAGTTGCTGAGAAATTATTACGATATAAATGGACTAGCCGGAAGAACTGGAACTCCTGATACTATGTTGTATAGTGGAAGTAGTCTTGTATGGTGAGCTATGAGGAATTCATTACAGCTTTTTGAACTTTACTTGTTGGCTGTTGATATAGTTTCTTTGCGATTGTTAGTATTTTCAAGAAGAATCAACCCTGCGCTAAAGAAATGATAAAGGCGAAATTTCGACTGGTAGTCATCTTGAAGTAGACATCAAATCAGCATGAAAAACACACTACACCTTATCTCCTTCTAGATAATACAGTATACCTAGCAACTTCTGGAAAGATAAATTTGAAGTTTTGAACGTAAATGGACAGTGGGAGTGGTTCTAAGATATATTGACCGGTATTTAAAACAAGTATGTAACGAAACGCAGACCGAAAGCAACGAATGAAACAAAAGGTAAAACTAATGTAGGTTATGACATATAGAAATTTATAAAAGAAACATAAATGTTGGATGCATTCGTGAAAACTAGAGACGGTGATACGAAGAATACTGTAAATACGGAAACCAAGGAGATAGCCAAAAGACATTAAGAAAAACCAGAAAAAGTTATGAAAATATACAGAATCTAAAACAAAAACCAGAACTGGTATTTCAGACTTGGTCGTGAAAAATGAAAACGGTGCTGAAATTCTTACGAAAATGACAAAGATAAAGAGGCCTCATTGTCTGAATTCTTCTCCAGTGTTTCCACCACGGAAAGCTGTAAAAATAGTCAAACACTCGAGCAAATAAGAAAATTAACTTTGAAATGAGTAACTTATTTATACAGGAAGAAAAAAAACTAGAAATTACATGATCTCAATATTAGTAAATCACCAGGTTAAGATGGTCTACATCCGAGAATTTTTCACGACTTATCCGATGAATTAAGCAAACCAGCAACTATAATATTTCGTAAATCTTTTAAAACAATGAATATACCGGACGAAATTAGGAAACGTGCATCTTTGCTTTATTTAAGAAAGGAAATAAGAAGCTAGCACCAAACTAACGTCAGGTTAGCCTTACATGTACCTACATTTTATGCAAGCTGTTGGAAACATTTGTTAAAAACATGAAAAAGAACTTACTTTTTATCCAATTGAAAACAGTTGGGCTTCATTTTAGGAAGATCAACCACCCCCAACTGCTGTATGTATTGGAAAAAATGGACTGAAATTCTATATGATGGAGGAAGTCTCGACTGCATATACCTTAATTTCATGTAAGGTTTCTATAAAGTGCCTCATACAGATTAATAAAGAAGCTTCATAGATACGGTATTTCACCAAATATAATTAAATGGATACAGTCGATTTGACACAGCAGGAAACAACGGGTACGGGTTATGAAAAGCTACTCAAAATGGTCACCAGTAACTATTGGCATAACCCAAGGAATTGCACTAACCCCTTTATTGTTTGTAGTTTACTTTCCGGATAACCTTAACTCAGACTGTTACATTTTGTACATGTTCGCTGACGACGCAAAGGTTTTTTAATGAAATAAGATCTAAGGAGGACTTCTACAACTACAGTAAGATAAGCAAGAACCCGAAAATTGGTCTGACAACTGGCTACTCCGTTTCCATCCCGATAAATGCAAAGTTTTAACAGCAGGCAAGTGCAAAATTTATAAATATGATTATGAATTATGTAACACCAAACTCTAATATACAGACAAAAAAAAGACATAGGCTTGGTTGTTGCTAACCAGCCTAACTTTGAAGACCACATAAACGAGAAAATCAACAAAGCACACAGTAGAATGGGTCTTATCCGACGCGCCTTCACATATCTAGATGAATCCACATTTCTCATGTTATATAAGGCCCTAGTCCGTCCTCATCTAGAGTATGCGAACGCGTTATGGAACCTCATACAAGAAAAAAAAACACATCACGGCTTAAGAGAACGTTCAAAGAAGAGCAACAAAATTAATTCCGGACTCTAAAAACCTTAGTTTTTAGAAAAGACCACGCAAACTAAAATTGGCAACATTAACATTTAGAAGGAAGAGTGGAGACAAGATAGAGGTGTTCAAAATAACATCAGTAATATATGGTACATCTTTACCAACTTATTTACAATGAGTACTGTCATCAAAACAAGAGGTCTTAGTAAAAGACTATCCATAAAGAGCAAACAAGAATATAAGGAAGAATTTCTTTACGCACATTTTATTCATGCATGGAACAACAAAATGTAATAAATGCCTAAGTTTTTGAAAGCAGACTAGATAAATATTGGAAAAACCAAGAACTCATGTGTAACTATGAACCCAACCTTAACAACTTAATCATCAATATACATTCAAACCTGCTTGACAGACCGCCTGTATTATAAGACCACCTGTGTTAAGAGACCACTTTATGTTCCCTCCAAGCATTTATATTATATATTTGAACTGTATTAAGAGACCACCGTAAATGACTCCCTTGAACATACCGGTACTTAACCTCTATTACGAGACCATTTTTTGAACAATTTATGATGACATTCTTTGTAGTATTTAAGCTCAGCTTATGTTTTGTCAGTAAATTTATGGGCTAATTGTTTGTTGTTGGTTTTAATTAACAATTATTGTTATGTAATTACTTTTATGCCCAATATACAATGTTTCTTAATTATGAGTTTTCTACTATAAACATGATAAAAGCACACTAAAATACCCAGTTCTAATTAATTATTGTTCACAGAAAAGTTTAAACTGTACTATAAACAAAGAGTTTCTTGCTAAATTTTTTTTCAGTGGTACATAAGAAAACAGTAATTCAGTGGCAATATTAATTAATGATTTTTTTTTCTTATTATTTAAATTATATGTGTTAAGGACTATCTTAAACAGGTAAAAGTGGGTTTGGTTTATTATTTTTTCATAGTCCGGTCACCGAGATACTTTCTTCAACCAGTTTGACACTTAACACCATTTTAGTCATTAGCTATCAAAAAAGCTAATTGTATCATAAGGTGTTAGAAACAAAGAAAAGAACGAATATGAAATGTAAAAAATTTTTTATAGATCTGGACCTGTATTAAAACACCATCTGTTTTAAGAGACCACTTTGCTCTCTCCCTTGAGTAGTGTCTTAATACAGGTGTTAAGAAGAGAGTGGACCTGAACAAAGTAGTTAGCGACCAGCGCGCAGAAGAGGACCAGTAAATACCTGTTAGAAACATTCTTGTGAAAACGACAAGGAGAATTTTGTATTATTTAAAAACGATGACATGGACTATCGACTGATTGGAGCTTTTTTTACACAACTCCCATCCAGGTTTTATAGGAGAAGGAATCCGGAGTACCCTTCGACAACCTCCGAACTTCGGAACAACTGCAATGCTTGTCAATTAAAGTGGAGTAAACCAGAGCAAGGTTCGAACTTACACCACAATGTTGACATACCGGTGATCAATTAATAAACTAAGCCAAAAAATAATGAAAAAAATAAGAAAACAATAACAAAGTAACAAGAAATACATGTCAATCGACATAATAGTCTTAACAATCAAACTAGAGGCTCACCTAAGCCAGTTTTGCTCACCTGATTATAAACTGTGTAATTATATGCGACTTTGTTTATCTCAGAAGTCAAATCAGCACAAAAACACAAACATCTGAGCCTGTATTGCTCATCTAGTTATAATCGACCAATCAGATGAGACCTTGTCTATGTCAGAAGTCAAATCGGCACAGAAACACGCACTTATTAAGACTCTCCAGTATCATTCATGCACAGTCTTGACCAACCTAACTCGGCTGTTTCCAAGATCTTTTCCCTGATCGATATAAAAAACACAAACTTGGTAAAAGACCATCCAATAATCCTTTATGAAAAATTCGTTTTAACTGCTGCAGTTGTTTTCAAGAAGATATTTGAATGCAGTTTTTGCAGAGTCCAATGTTAAATTATATTCCCTTATAGCAGCAGTATTGGAATGCTGATTATTATAAAGAATAAAAATGGGTAAAGGACTTAGGACTTAATATTAGGAGTCTTGGAATGAAAAGAAAAATCTTGGTAAAGGACTATCCAATAATCATTCATTAAAAATTTGGTTTATCGGTCTCAGTCATTTGAAAGAAGACATGTAAGAGCATTTCCATTAAGTCTAATGTTACACTATGTTCCACGGCGACAGTCATCTTGGAATTCCGATCAGCATAAACTAGAAGGTCACCTGAGACTGTATCGCTCATCTGGCCAATTTAAGAACATCTACATAGTAAATAATGAAAAGAAAACTTACATTACATACAGTATTCTACTTATTATTCATAGTTAAATAGTTCAAATTCATTGAATCTACAGTTTTGAATCAATTTTTGCTTCAAATTCATTTAAAAAGTTAATCTAAAACTATGTGCTGACATAGCCGCCTAATCAGTATAAAATGACGAGTCTTTGTAGAGGACCATCCATTCATTATTCTTATAAAATATCAAAACGTTTGGCCATGTAGTTTCAGAAAATAAGAATTTTGAAAATCAGCCAATCAGAAACAAAAACTGCCTCTAGAAACCATATTAGTCGACCAATCGGCAAAAAATGAGGAAATTTGTAGAGAACCTTTCATGCATTATTCGTGCAAAGTTTGGGTGGATTCGAAATATCCATTTCAGATATTTTTTCATACACTACAATGTAAAACTATGTGACGCCATAACTGCCACGTTATTCGCCCGATCAGTACGAAATAGCAAATCCTTGTAGAGGACCACTCTTTCATCATTTTTATATAGTTTCAAACATTTGGTCTTGATGTTTCAGAGGAAAAGATTTTTGAAAATTGACCAATTAGAAACAAGAATTGCATCTGATATCCATGTTAATTAACCAATTGGCACAAAATGAGGAAATTTGGATTGATTAGGCACAGTGATGTAGGAGATGGTTGAAATGTAATTTCTCATACAGTTCAATGTATAAACTATATGCCGCCATAGCCGCCATGTTAGCAAACCGATTAGTACAAAATCAGGATCTTTGTAAAACGCCTTTCATTCATCATTCCTACGAAGTTTCAAAACATCTGAAGACTTTTGAAAATTGGCCAATCTGAAGCTAGACTTGCCTCTAGTGGCCACGCTAATTGACAAATTAGCAAGAAACTTTGTAGGGAACCTTCCATACATCATTCATGCAAAGTGTGGTTCAAATTGACCTAGTAGTTTCAGTCAGGTGAGCTAACAATACATTTTGTAAAAGGACCTTCCAATGATCATTCAAGTACATGCTTGGTTTTAACTTTCTTAGTTGTTTGCAAGACGAAGATTTTCTTCCAGTGCATTTACCTCTTGGATTTAAGATCAGCACCATTAACATAAGGTTGGAACAGAACCTTCCAATAATAATTTTTGGAAATTTATGGCTTTAAGTATTTTCGTCATTTAAAAGAATATCTAAAAGTACATGTCCTACAGGATCCAATATTATAAATTTTGCTTCCACAGAGGCGTTCATCTTGGACTTCTCGGATCAGAACCAACACACGGTTTGGTAGAGGACATTTCAGTGATCATTCATAGACATGTTAAGCTTTTTAACTGTCTTTGCTATTTGCAAGAAGATTCTCAAGTGCATTTTCTATAGGGTCCAATTTACACTTTGTCCCGCTGTGGGACCATCTTGGATTTTTTATCGGCTCCAAAAGTGAAATATTGGTAAATGACCCTACAATGATTATTCATGGACATGTTTCTCTTTAAATGTTGGTCATTCCCATTGAGATCTTCAAGTGTATTTACCATAGTGCTCAAAGATAAACTTCTTCCCACAGTGTCAACCATCTTGGATTTCGAATCATCACAAAAAAAACATAAATTTAGTAGAGAATAATCCAAGGATCATTCATAATGAGCACATCGAGCGAAGGCATAGCATTTGCACGTGAGTAAGCTTTATGGTAACATACGAATGTAAAGCAAAGAGAAGTATTAATTTAAGAAAATAACACCGCAGCATGTTATTTGAAATACATGCGTTTACAATGCTGTATATAAAGAAAAACATGTAAATTTACATTTCTAATAGGTTTCAGTGATATATTGGTTCATTGCTTACCGTCCCTTTGAGAAACAAACTGTTTTATGCCCCTTTTTGGCTAATTCCGAGGTAGAGTAAAGTAAAACTTTAACTTGTCAGTCTTTTTTCTGTATACATAAGGATACAGTAGTGATTTTTGCCAGTGAAAGAGGAATTTGTGTTGAATTTTAGTATTTTTTAACTTATATACTTTACACACTGATGCATCATTCCATTCAGAGAATAAAAATCACCCAGAGGTCAGTGTATGGTCTTCAACGGATGAACAAAAGTCTACACCGCACAACAAGCTCTAAAATAGCCCCAGTAACAAAGTGTTAGAGATTGAACCAAATAGACCTGATATCCGAGGTAAACACAAATTCCAAAAGAAAAAAGGCAAGGACTACCACTGAAGATACAGGTTCCTGACCCAAAAGCATTTTTATAAGTAATGATTTTCAGTCTGCAGTTTCCAAAAGCACTTTAATTATTATTTGAATTGCTGTGAATGTGTATCTTTTTGTCTTAGTTTTCTTGTTTTCTTTGTTTTGTTTTGTATTTTGGTTGTCTCTTTACCTTTTGTTCACTTCAGCTGTATATTCATAGGATTTTTTTCAAAATGGCATATCATTATCCTTAAATACATTAAATATAAGAATATGGTGTTATTATCTAGGTATAAAAAAAATTATACTATTGTTATGATATAGTACCATTTTAATAAATGCTACATGTATCCATTAGTACAAATGTACTTTGCTGACTATTGTATAATGTTGGTCACTGACCTAAATATTTTGTTTACATGTTTATGTGTTTACTACAACTTTTTGTAAACTATTTATAAATATGTATTGTTTATTATTGAAAAGACAATAGTTATTTACTGTAAATATAATATCACATGACTGGGAAGTTTCTACAAGATCACCTGATTGGATGGTTCTCCAACTTGGATATTTCCATAATTTCAGAACATATAAATAGTGGACATCCAGACATTTCAGTCAGTCTGCTATAATTGGATACATAGAATTACTTGGAGTTAATCATCATTTGATTGTCTTGATATATACTTTGTTTTGGGATTTATATTCACTGAAGATTATAAGAACTGTTTTACATCTTTAGGAACTTTACCGTTTACCGTGTGAACAATTCTTCAACACTTGGATTATATTGACTTCTGGAATTTTCTACTGGAATTATTTGGAACATTCTGTTTGACAGTTCGTGGAACAGTAACTGAACTCTGTACAATAAGGCCAGTGATTTCTTATATTGTATGTAACTGTTTGTTTGTTTTCTTAGATAATAAAGTATAGAAAATTAAATATTGTTGGTTGCATCTTTGTTATAGATCTCAATTTATAACAATATAGAGATGTAAATGCGAGGAAACCGGTTCGATTGGATTTATGGGTACGATCGGGCGTAGCGCTTTATAATATTGCTGTATAATTCTTTATGGAAATGGTTGAAACAACACATTTAACTGTGACCGGGTTTCATTGTGTCTTGATACCCTAAACAGCGCCGTCTTGAAATTCCGAGACGTTGCATTGGTGGCAGCGGTGGGATATTTTCATTTTGCTTTCAAGAGCTGAACATTTGGCTGTTGAAACAGGAATGTTTTTAGCACGGAATTAAAATATAATGGAAACTGAGGATTCTAAGTAAAACACCCGTCGGTTGGGCTCTATAGTCCTCTAACTCAAGAACAAACTACATGGCTCACCTAAAGGATACAATGTCCAAACATGTGGTCCGAATGGTGAAGGTTTGACAGGAGAAACGACAATCAATAAAAATGAGAGGACCTAGACAATGTTCTGGCCAGCGCCAGCCTGTCAGCCATAAAAGGTGTGATTTTAACTCTATTTTGAAATTGCTCTGGCATAATTTCAAACCTAGCTACAACGATAATGGACTAGACACTTGGTTGGACAACGAGAGAAGCCTTAAAACTGGACTCGGCACTTCCTTGTGGAATTCAGTTCCAGAAAAGTACCAGCCGCATGTACTCCTTGTCCCATTTATTCTAACGAAATTCCAAATATTTCTCAGAGACCCACAGTTTCAGGACACAGAAAAGTACAAATCGGATGTTTCGGAAATCTGGATTGTGCCTGAATCCAATAGGGTCTGACGTTCGCATGATTTAGGCGGAGTACCTGTTGTATGATGATGTATCAATGATGGAGAATGCTGAATGCAAGACCAATGCTGGAAATGGTGTCGACATACCATGAAAAGATTCTCAATGCACAGACTATCCCGTTAAAGGACATTTTCAGGAACAAATGCAGATGTATGGAACGAATTCCTGTAGTATTTTAAGATATTGCACAGCTACTCCACGGATACCTAAAATGGCTCTGCGAGTGGCTCAGCACATTAAGAACGGATGCAGAAACGTAAGCTTATAAGTACTGCTTGTATTCCAAATAGACAAGAATAAACTAAAATAGATGATGGAAGGATTCTTGTATTCCACTATGAAGAAATGTTTTCTCGCGAATGCTATATTGAGAAAAAAGGCAACCGGGAGATGTTGGCCAGGTCACAGAAGATTTATATAGGCGGAAGTACCCTAATAATTAGGAGGACAAAGTTAAATAAATCATTGATAAATTTGGCTATTTACTGGACATACTCTTCTATGTTAAAAGGACAAGATCGAAGACCTTACAGG
>JAOXYJ010211900.1:0-10325 GCA_028566555.1 Lithophaga nigra
CGATCTAACTATGCAATTTTCAAGCAATTTTGAATGCTATTTTATACTAGAAAACTTTGGCCATATTCTTCGACTAAAAATATTTTAAGATAAAAAGTTGTATTTCGATGAAACAGACATTTTTAACAAGAATTATTTTGGTCCAGGAGTGTGGCCAATAATTTCTCGAAGAAAAACGGCGGAAAAATATGCGAAAATGTGGTAAAAACGTAGATTTTTCCTTTATCACACAGGATTGTGACGTCATAAAGACGTTGTCGGTAGAGTGAAGTGGCCAGAAGTACCTGTTCTGTATTTAATATCATCTTAAGTTAATGTTTTCAGTCATTTGTTATGTATTGATCTAAATCCTGATTATATCAAATTTTAGGGCCATTTAAGACCCTTTGTGACCCTATTCCTTTTTTAAAGACCAATAACTCCTATAATTGATCGTCAAATTCCGCTGATCCAATTACGAAATGGTTGCGTCTTAAGGACGTTAACATTTTCCTCATTACTTATCATCAGCTTTCTTTTACTGTTTTCGATTTATATCATTTAAAATTTTTTAAAGAGTAATAACTCCTATTTATGATCCTGAAATTGAGATGACTTCATTATCAAAATGTTGCGTCTTAAGGAGCTAAACATTTTCCCCATTATTTTTCATTAGCCATCTTTTACGGTTATTGCGTTACAACAATTTGAAATTTTTAAAAGGATAATAACTCCTATAAGGGATTGTCAAATTGAGTTGACCCGATTACGAAAATGTTGCGACTTTAGGAGCTAAACATTATTCACCATTATTTTTCGTCAGCTATCTGTTGCGGTTTTCGCGTTACAATAATTTAAAATTCTTCAAAGGGCTATTACTCCTATCACGCTCAAATTGAGAGTTGACCAAATTATAAAAATGTTGCATCTTAAGGAGATGAACAATTTTCCCGTTACTTTTCGTGACCTATCTTTTACGGTTTTTGCGTTACAATAATTTAAAATTTTTCAAAGGGCAATAACTCCTGTAGTTGACCCAATCATGAAAAAAGTTACGACTTTAGGAGCTGAACTTTTCCATATTACTTTTTATCGGCTATTTTTTACGGTTTCCGAGTTTCTGATATAACGAGATCTGGGGTCAAAGGTGAAGTACAACTTTGAACTTTGACCTTTAGGTCGTTTTCAAGATTACGGCTTGGGATGATCATTTGTTGAATCCCAAGTGTCTATGACTAACCGTTCATGAGCTTTGACCATTAATGTGTTCTATCAAATATTCAAGGGGCAATAATTCCTATAAGAAGTCGTCTATATTTTTTTGGCCTAACATACCAAATCTGTAATACAAGCTCCAAACGTTTTCCATCCTTAAGACTTTCTCTACCTCTTACGATTTCAGGGTTTAAGTGATAATAAGATTTTCAGTGTTTTGGGAGATAATTCTGTAACGGAAAATAGTTCGGTTTTGCAGGATGATCCCGAAATTGTTCAAGTATAGCGAAAATAAAAGGTCTACTCTCAAAATGATATGTCGTGTACTTTTTTCACAATGACTTTTCGAAAAGTGGCAAAATAATAATAATAATTCTAACAGTAGTTAAAAGTCGATTTGTTCTGTCCCCCGAGGGAACTCCGGGGTATAGAAATAGGACCCGGCTTCTCCGGCCAATCCCCTTTCAATGGAGCGTCCTTTGGTTGGCGGGATGTAAAAATGCACGGAATTGTGGGTCATGTGGTCCTATGATGAAGAAAAGGTACAGGTGTCTAGAGTTTACTGTTTTTGAGTAATTCAGATAACAATTTTCAAGGTCAAAGTCATGCGTGACCTTTTACCTTGACATCAAGTGCTGAGTCCTGACATTATGAACATCATTTCGATATATAGTCTGTCTCTATCTTTTACGGTTATCGAGTTATAATAATTTTAAATTTTTCAAAGGGCAATAAATGCTATAAGGTATCGTCAAATTGTGTTGACCTAATTATGAAAATGTTGAGTTGACGTAATTATCAAAATGTTGCGTCTAAAGGAGCTGAAAATTTTCCCCATTACTTTTCATCAGCTATCTTTTACGGTCTTCTAGTTAAAACAATTTAAAATCTTCAAAGGGCAATAACTCCCATAAAAGATCGTCAAATCAAGGCGAACAGGCGATTGATGCATCTTAATGAGATGAACATTTTCCTCACTTTTCATTAGCTATCTTTTAGGGTTTCTGAGCTATTTAGATAACAAGGCCTAGGGTAAAAGGTCAAGTTTGACCTTGACTTTTGAACTTAGGTCACTTTCAATGTTATGGCCTGGGATGATCATTGGTTGAAGTCCCAAGTGCCTTCAACCAACTGTTCATGAGTTTTGACCATTAATCTCTTCCGTCAAATATTCAAGGGGTAATAACTCATAATGAGTTGTCAAAATTTTTTGAGCAAATTCCCAAACATTTTCCATCCTTCAGAATTTCTCTATTTCTTACGGTTCCAGAGATTAAATGATAGCAAGGTTTTTGGTATTTGGGGAGATAACTCCGTATAGAAAAATTGTTCGGTCTCTCAGTGTTAACAGCGAATAGATTTTGAAAAGACCGATATAATATACAAAGTATTATTTCTGTATGTCGCGAACTCTTTTTACAGCTCAATGCGAAAAGTTGGCAGAAAAAGAAAAGAAAAAAAAAGAAAAAAATAATCAGAAGAATGTCAATAGGTCTTTCCATAGGGAAATGGAAAGACCTAATAATCAGACGAGATACAGTAAAGGTCTTCCCGTAGGAACGGGAAAACCTTTAGTATTCAGAAGAATGTCAATAGGTCTTTCCATATCAAAATGGAAAGACCTAATAATAATAAAATATAAGGTCAATTGTTCATGGAACAATTGAAAGGTTTGAAAGGTCTTTCCACTACGAATATGACAAAATCAAACTTCACCTTGACCAGGTGACCTTGATAACAAACAACGTTAAACAGTATCAATACTGATAACACAGGTCTTTACCATTATCCGTTCTTGAGTTTCGGAGATTCAAATGTTTGTGGCAAACATTATAGGGGAAACTCTTATAAAAAATATCAAAACCTTTTGGTACACATTTGAAATGTTACAATTCAATGTCAGCAACGTCTATCCCAAAATCTTTCTTATAGTTTTAAAATAAATAAAGGTCAAAAACTAGGACACGACCTTGAACATGTGACCCTAATGACAGAAAAGGTTAAACGGTATCAATACTGAAGATCCTGGGTGTTTACGCCTAATAGTACTTGAGATTTCCATGTTTAAATGTTCGATGAATATTATAGGGGAGATAACACTGACGAAAATTATATAAACCTTTCTGTGCCCATTTAACAAGTTACGACTCAATGTCATCAATATCTCAATCAAAAATCATTGCAATATCTATAAAAATTAACAAAGATAAAAAATTAGGACTTGACCTTGAACATGTGACCTTGACGACAGAAAAGGGTGAATAGTATCAATACGGAAAACCCAAGGTGTTTCAGGTGTTTACGACTAATAGTTCTTAAGATTTGCACGTTTAAATGTTGCGATGAATATTATAGGGGAGATAACTCTGACAAAAATTACAGAAACTTTTCAGTCCACATTTAAAATGTTACGACTCAATGTCAGCAAGATCTCAACAAAAAAATCGTTGCAATATCTTTAAAATTAACAAAGGTCAAAAACTAGAACATTACCTTGAACATGTGACCTTGATGACAGAAAACGTTTAACGGTATCAGTTCTGAAGACCCCAGGTGTTTACGACTGATAGTTCTTAAGTTTTGCACGTTAAAATGTTGTGATGAATATTATAGGGAGATTACTGTGACACAAATTATCGAAAACTTTTGGTGCACTTTTAAAATCTTACGACTCAATGTCAGCAATGTCTTAACCAAAAATCATTGCAATATCCTTAAAATTAACAAAGGTAAAAAAACTAGCACATGACCTTGAACCTGTGACCTTGATGACAAAAAAGTTAAACAATATCAATTCGGAAGACTCCAAGTCTATACGACTAATCGTTCTTAAGCTTTGCAGGTCAAAATGTTTTGGCGAAGGAATAAAGCAAGATAACTTTCAAAAAGTTATTGAAACCTATTGATGCACATTTAAAATGTTACGACTCAATGTCAGCTACATTATATCAAAAAATTATTGCAATATGTTTAAAATTAACAAAGATCAAAAACTGGGACACGACTTGACCTTGCTACCTTTGATGACCGACAAAGTTTATCGGTATCAATTATGTAGACCCCGTTGTTTACCACAAATAGTTCGCAAGATTTATACGTTGGGATGAATATTATAGGGGACATAACTCAGACAAAAATTTTGAAACATTTCAACTCATATTCAAAATTTTGCGACTATACTTCGGAAACATCTTACCCTAAAATCCTTGCAATATCTTTAAAATTAACAAAGCTTAAAAACTAGGACATGACCTTGAACATGTGACCTTGATGACTGAAAAAGTTTAACGGTATAAATTCTGAAGACCCCAGGTCTATACGACTAACTATTGTTAAGTTTTGCAGGTTTAAATGTTTCGACGAAAGAATAAAGGGTGATAACTCTCAAAAAGTTATCGAAACCTTTTGATGCACATTCAACATGTTACGCCTCAATATCAGCTACATTATATCAAAAAATCATTGCAATATCTTTAAAATTAACAAAGGTCAAAAACTAGTACATGACCTTGACCTTGCGACCTTGATGATAGACAAAGTTTAAGGGAATCAATACTGAAGACCCCAGGTCTATACAACTAACCGTTCTTAAGTTTCGCAGGTTTAAATGTTTCGACGAAGAAATAAAGGGAGATGACTCTAAAAAAAAGTTATCGAAACCATTTGATTCACATTTAAAATATTACGACTCAATGTCAGCTATGCTATATCAATAAATCATTGGAATACCTTTAAAAGTAAGAAAAGTCAAAAACTAGGACGTGAAAATCAACTCTGACCTTGTCACATTGATCAGGGATCAAGGGGACCAATGTGAAGACTTCAAATCAGGATCTCTTACGGTTTTTGCGTTATAAGCGTATATTTACTGAGTCAAATATTTAAGGGGCAACAACTCCTATAAGGCTTCATCAGATCCCTTTAAACTTAATGAATAAAAGTTGTTGCATAAGGACTTACACAATTTTGGACAAGTTTTTTTCGATATCTTTTACGGCTTAAGAGGAGAAGCGATAACAATATTTTTGGGGGTTTGGGAGATAACTCTGTAAAAAAAAGATTCCGTCTATCAGGGTCAACAGCGAAGAGATTTTGAAAGACCGATATAATGTACAAAGTATCATTTTGATATGTAGCGAACTTTTTTTACAGCTCCATGCAAAAAATTGGCGGAACAAAATAAGAATAATTAAACGTCTATTTGTTCTGAGAACAAATAGCAAGGTCTTTCCCGTGTTTTCAATGTCATCTGTTACCTTTTACCTTGAGATGAAATTGTAGGACATGTGGTCTTATGATGAAGAGAAGGTCACAGGTGTCTACGACTTACTCTTTCCGAGTTATTCAGATAACAATTTTCAAGGTCAAGGTCATCCGTGACCTTTGACCTTGACATCAAATTTTGCATCCCGACATTCTGAACATTATTCCCATTTATAGTCTGTCTCTATCTATGGTTTTCAAGTTATAACAATTTTAATTTTTTCAAAGGGCAATAACTCCTATAAGGGATCATCAAATTGAGTTGACCTTATTACAAAAATGTTGCGTCTTAAGGAGCTACACATTTTCTCAATTACTTTTCATTAGCTATCTTTTACAGTTTTCTTGTTACAACAACTAAATATATTTCAAAGGGCAATAACTCTCATAAGGGATCGTGAAATTGAGTTGAGCCAATTACAAAGAAAGTTGCATCTTAAGGCGCTGAACATTTTTCCCCTTTACTTTTCATCAGCTATCCTTTACGGTTCTCGCGTTACAAGAATTTAAATTTTTTAAAGGGCAATAACTCCTTTAAAGGATCATCCATTTGAGTTGACACAATTACAAAAATGTTGCGTGTTAAGGAACTGAACATTTTTCCAGTTATCTTCATCAGATATCTTTTACGGTTTTCGCGTTACAATTAAAATTTTTTTCAAAGAGCAATAACTCCTATAAGGGGTCGTCAAATTGATTTGACCCAACTACAAAAATGTTGCGTCTTAAGGAGATGAACATTTTCCCATTACTTTTCATTAGCTTTTTTGGTTTTCGAGATAGACCAATAACAAGGCTCAGGACCAAAGGTCAAGGTCATTAGTGACCTTTGACCTTGGAATAAAATTGCAGCTGATATGGTCGTATGATCAACTGCGAAGTTCTTATAACTTACGCTTTTTGCGAAAAAAAATTTTGGCGGCTTTGTCTATTTTTCAAGGAGACATAACTCTTACAAGGACTCTTCTAATCTGTTCGGTCCAAATGTAATGACTTTCCATCTTTAAGTTGTCATGTACTTATTGCGGTGCCAGAGTTTAAATGTTAACAAGGTTTTTGGTGTTGGGGAGATAGCTCTGTAAAGGTGAGGAGGTCAATCAGGCAGGGTCAATTCTGAATGGTACCAAACATTATTTTGATATATCCCGAACTCTTACCACAGGAGGTTTTCGAAAAGTGGCGGAACAAAAAAATAATAATAACTAGGAGGTCAATTGTTCAAGAACAATAGACAGGTCTTTCCATTTCCGTTATTTTGAAAGCAGCAATGGGAGATAACTCTGTAAATAATTATCAAAACCTTTCGAGACACATTTAAATGTTAGGACTTAGTATCGGCAATCTCTCAACAAAACATCAGTCTAATATCTTAAATTTAACTAAGGTCAAAAACTAGGATATGACCTTTAGCATGCAACAATTATAATGAACAAAGTCGAACGGTATCAATATTGAAGACACCAGGTCTTTAAGACTAACAACTCTTAAGTTTTGCAGGTTTAAATGTTCCAGTGAATTATTGTACCGGAGATAACTCTCACAAAAGTATCAAAACCTTTCGGTACACATTTAAAATGTAACGATTCAATGTCAGAAACATCTTACCAAAATCATTCAAATAACTTTAAAATTAACAAAGGTCAAAAACTAGGACATGACCTAGGTTGACTGTTGTTTGTTGTTTGTTTAACGCCCACTGGCAAATTTTTCGTGCATATTCAGGACGAGAACAAGTTCACAATATAGCAATTCGTAGGATCTGAAAAGTGGGTCGACCGGGAGAAGGCCGGGTAATTTTGATTGCCACTTGAAAAGGGGTACAGGATAGGTAGGGGGAAATTTAGGCTTGTAACCGGTCACCTACAGACCACTCGTAATGAGCTTGTTACAAGGGTTCTTTAGCGTACAGAGAGCGTGGCATTCTTCCAACACAGGACATCGGATTTTACGTCCCCATCCGAGGGACGAGTTGTGCATTTTTACATGCCGCACAACCAGAGGACGCTCCATTGAGGAGGGGTTTTACCCGTCGGCCGGAGAAACAGCTTCCTATTTCTATACCCCTGGGTTCCCTCGGGGGGACATGACCTAGAACATGTGACCTTGACGACAGAAAAAAGTTAATCGGTATCAATACTGAAAATCTGTGGTCTTTATGATTAATAGTTCTTAAGATTTGCAAGTTTGAATGTTGCGATGAATACTATAGGGGAGATAACTCTGACAAAAATTACAGAAACTTTTCGGTCCACATTTAAAATGTCACGATTCCATGTCAGCAATATTTTACCCAAAAATCATTCTAATAGCTTTAAAATTAAAAAAGGTCAAAAACTAGTACATGACCTAGAACATGTGACCTTGATGACAGAAAACGTTAAACAGTATCAATACTGAAGATCCCAGGTCTCTACGACTAATAGTTCTTAAGATTTGCACGTGTAAATGTTGCGATGAATATGATAAGTGGTGATAACTCTGATAAAATATTATCGAAACCTTTCGGGGACACATTTAAAATGTTACGACTCAATTATCCTGTCCTTTTAACCAGTAATTAACATATTTGTTAAATCATTCAGTTTATTCGGTGTAAATTTTATCGAAAACAACCCACAGAAATCAATTTTATCGATGATTATTGACTTTGGGCCGTTTTCTTCCAGACCTGTGATACAATTTTTAGTAAGTCCCAAGGGGAAATCCGCCATATTCAAAGTATACATTTTCCCCGACTTTCTCTACATTTCCCATGGCACATTACTCATTTGATCAATCAGGTGTGTCACGGTCCTCGAAATTAGTACAAAATAGAACACATGGAACTTTGAAAATATAATCTGGATGTTTGCTACTGGAGGTATTTTTTACAGTAAATTACGTTAGATTTAGCAGTGAAATTGGGACACGAATCCTTGCAGCCAAACTCAAGTTAAACATACACAGCAAATTCCTACACCCACTGTATTCAGGGAAATAACAATGTATGGGAAAAGCGTTCACTATCCCTTCACATAATTTCGAATATATCTCACTCGCATTATAGGCTAAGTTTTGAAACAAATATCACAAACTGAAAGGAAAAGAAAGGCCCTTTCTCATATATCTTATGGTTGTTGAGTTTTAGGTGCATATGTGATAAGTGAAATACATAAAAATAAATAACTCCTATAAGAAGTCATCAGATGCTTTGGACACAATGTAATGGATTTATGCATTGAGTTTCTGATCATGTTGGACTAAGTTATGGTTCGATATGTTTAACGGTCTAAGAGGAGAACGATAACAATGTTTTTTTTTTTGTTTGGGGAGATAACTCCGTATAGAAAAAGGTTTTGGTCTCTCAGGGTCAACAGCGAATAGATTTTAAAAGACCGATATAATATACAAAGTATCATTTTGATATGTCGCGAACTCTTTTTACAACTCAATGCAAAAAGTTGGCGGAGAAAAGAAAAAAAAATAACCGGAAGAATGCCAATAGGTCTTTCGATATGGAAATTGAAAGACTTAATAATCAGAAGTACTAATAGTTATTTTTGGAAATATAATAATGAATAATTCCGACTTACCATTCTTCAGTTTTGAAAGGGGAAAATGTTGCCTTTAAGATTGAGGGGAAATAACTCATCTAACAAATAACTAAAAACTATCGAAACCATGTTGAACACTTGTGATTCAATGTCATCAACATTTGATCAAAAAAGGCATTTTGATATCTTAAAAATAAGAAAGGTCAAAACGTAGGCTGGTACCTTGATCTTGTTACCTTGATATAGGACAAATATCATGGAGGCCACATTTAAAGACCCCGTGTCTTTGCGACTTATTATTCTTTAGTTTTGCAAGATAACGTGTTCCGTTCCAGATTAAAAGGGAGATAACTCTTTTTAAAAGTTCTCCAAACCATTCGAAACAATGATATTGTGTTGCAACTTAATGTCAGCAACATTTCACCAGGAAATCATTTTGATAGCTTTGAAAATAAGAAAGGTTAAAAACTAGGACATTACCCTGACCTTGTGACCTTGATATTGTATAAATATCAGGGAGGTCAATATTACTTATTATTCTTTTGTATTGCAAGTAAACGTGTTCCGTTCCAGATTGAAAGGGAGATAACACTTCTCAAAGTTGTTGAAATCATTCGAAGGAATGATATTCTGTTGCGTCTTAACGTCAGCAACATTTCGCCAGAAAATCATTTTGATACCTTTAGAGAAAAAGATCAAAAACTAAGACATAACCTTGGTAAAGGACACGTGTCACGGAGGTCAATATTGAAGACCCCATATCTTTACGACTTACCGTTCTTAAGTTTCAAAGATTTAAATATTCCGGTAAAGATCCAAAGGCAGATAACTCCAATAAAAAGTTATCAAATCTTTCAAAACAATCTCCCGATTATGCGACTCATTACTAGAAGCAATTCACCCCAAAAAATCTTCTGGTATGTTTAAAAATAATAACGTTGAAAATGAAGGATATGACATCGGCCTTTGACCTGTGATCAAGCTCAAAGGCCATAAAGACCAATAGTGAAGACCCCATCTCATTATCTCTTATGGTTGTTGAGGTTTGGTGCATATGTGATAAGTCAAATACATAAAGGGAAATAACTCCTATAAGAAGTCATCAGATCCTTTGGACGCAAATGTAGTGGGTTTGTGCATTGAGATTCTGAACATGTTGGACTAAGTTTTGTTTTGAAATCTTTAACTGTTTAAGGAGATACGATAACAATGTTTTTTGTTGGTTTGGGGAGATAACTCCGTGTAGAAAAAGGGTTCAGTCTCTCAGGGTCAACAGCGAATAGATTTTGAAAGACCGATATAATATACAAAGTATCATTTTGATATGTCGCGAAC
>JAOXYJ010212011.1:0-10324 GCA_028566555.1 Lithophaga nigra
CCGACCTGTTCATCTAGACCAGACGTGGAAACTCAAGCCTGGACACATAATAATTCAGGTATAACACAATTACACTTGATTTTGTAACAGTGGTGTCAGAAGTCGGCACGATTCCACTAATTTCCACTGTTTATCGATGACACTTATTCGCGCCATATTTCAAATCTTTGTCTTTGTTTTCGCGAGAGGAAAATTTTGTCTTCTTTCCCTCCCGCAATTATATTATTATATGACGTGTTGATTCATTATTATTTTGATATTTTCACGAGTCATATATTCATTTTTCATTTATATTGATATATTTTGACCCTCCCCCCATTTGTGACACTTACAAATCATTCATATTTGCACACACCATGTACACATAAACAGAATACCCTTAAATATCCTTCATTTTCGAATACTAAGTAGTTTATAATTATTTATTCAGTATTTTTCAGTGTCAGCTTGATTATTAAAGAAATCAATATATTGTTTTTTTCCTTTCAGTCATATTTTCGTTTTCTGATACAGTTCTGTGCGTCAGATCTTCTGATGTCATTGCTGTACCAGAATATATTTATTTTCTGTGTTTAATTAGTTGGTGTTTAAATTTCTAATGCAACTGTGTGCGTCAGATCTTCTGATGTCACAGTTGTTATTGGGAAACATTTGTGTACCTTTGTGTTGATTACTGATTACTATTTACATACCTAAGTAATGTATTGATTAATCTGTACTGTCGCTTATTGATCTTTGTGTGTTTATTTGTATGTCGATTAATTTTGTCTTATTGATTGTGCATTTATTATTTGTATGTATTGTTTGTCAGTTTAGCTGTGATTGTGTTGTTATTTCCCTGTTATTATAAGCCTGATTTGCTACTGTGTAATTAGAATCCTCAGTTAATTGTACAAGATGTCAGCGCCAGTCAACATTAATACAGCTTCGCTTGAAGAACTGAAACATATCTCAGGAATTGGCGACAAAAGAGCACAGAAGATCATAAAGAAAAGAGAAGATAAAGGTTCCCCTCTTACACTAGAAGATCTAAAGTTAATAACAGAGATACCCAACACCATGTGGGATCCTTTAGTTGAAGCTGGACTAATCACAGTGGAACCACCAGAATTACAACAGTCAGAAATCACCCGAGAAAAAGAAGAGATGCAGAAGATGACTATAATAATTCATAATCTTCAAAAAGAGTTTGCACAGTTAAAGGAAGAAAAGGTTATACTACAGGCAGATTTCGACCAAAAGCTCAAGGAAGCCAACCTGGACTTCAAAATAAAGATGAAGAACAGAGAACATGAACTAGAGAAACTACAGGAGATACAGGGAATGAAGCACAAAGAAGAAATGGAAGCGCTTCTTCAAAAGTCACAGGAACGAGAGGAAAAACTGCTCCAGGCCATTAAAGAGCGTGATGACAGACTGAAACAACTAGAAACAGCTGTGAAGATAGAGACTGAAAGTAAGGCCGCTTTACATGGACTGACTGGAAGTCTGCCTTCAATAACGGATAAAACAGATTCAAAGATTCCTGAAAACCCAAAGATCCAGGTAAAGACAACTGGTTTCAAGTCAGATGGTCCGATGACGCCAAAGATGGCTACTTATGACGGCAAGAGTGACTGGCGGCCATATTTCGTCCAGTTCAACCACATCGCCAACAGGTACCATTGGACAGATCAGGACAGACTGGACAAACTTATTGAATGCCTAAGAGACCGAGCACTGAAGTTTTTCACCTCCATACCTAAGTCACTTCAGGATGACTATAAGGCAGTTTGCAAGAAAATGGAAGACAGATTTGGGAGAAAAGACCTACCACATGTGATCAGGAGACAACTACAGGACCTTCGCCAGTTGCCAGAAGAGACGCTTGATGAATACGCAGAGCGAGCTCAAGACCTTGCAACTGATGGGTTTCCAGGAACACCTGATGATTTCATTCAGATAGTGGCCACAGATGCGTTCTTAAAAGGATGTTTAGATAAAAAGGCGGCATTGACAGCAATGGATAAAGATCCTGATTCCTTGGATAAAGCTCTGAAGTTTGTAAAGAGTGCTGTAACAAACCAAAAAGTAATCCTAGGGAATAAAAAACCAGATGTAAAAAGAGTCACATTCCAAGACCCAGATGCAGACGTTTATGACTCAGATGGAGACAGTTTACCACCAAGTGTAAGAGCGCTGTACAGAAAAGGGAACAGCGATACAGACCTATTGAGTAAGTTTGAAACCAGACTGAAGAAGACAGAAGAAGATCTGAGGGAAACCAAGGCCAGCATGAAACAGATACTTGAAATACTGAAAGCAGGGAAAACACAATATAGATCTGGATCACCACAGAGGTCACCGAGTCAAGGACGAAGCCCTGTTAGAGACGGTCGATGTTATAACTGTGGCCAAGAAGGACATTTTAGTTCACAGTGTGACAGACCAAAGCAGAGATCACCACAGAGATATGGTCCTAGGTCAAGGTCACCATCACCAAATTCTGAGAAGGGGTCTTTAAACTTCAAGGGGCTGAAGATGTAGGCCGATCCTCAGCCCATCCAGTTGACACTGGTAGGCCACCACCTGATGGAGACAAGATGATTGAGGTTAACCTTTACCAGACCAGCATTGAAGAAACAGATGCGAAAACTTTATACATCCCTGTAACAGTGAATGGCAGTAAAACTCTCGGAGTTATTGATACTGCAGCACAGGTGTCTGTTATGAGCAGAAAATTTTTTGAACAGCAACATTACCAACCAAAGTTAACAGAGAAGATCATTCTAAGAGGCGTTGGTACTTTCTCTCAAATGGAAGCAGGGATAGCAAAGAAGATGAAGCTGAAAATTGGTAGCTCCGTTGTAGAATGGGACCTAGTTATAGCAGATATAACAGACAACTTAATACTGGGAATAGATTTTCTTGAGGATCAACATGCAGTGATTGATTTATCCGACTATTCCATCCTGTTCATGAATGAAAAGATTCCATCTCTAATGGTTACCAACAGACAGGATCATCAATTCAACATCTACAGAGTAAAAATAGGAGAAAGAGCAATAATACCACCTAATTCCAGTAAAGTTGTTCTTGCCGAATTAGATAAAAAACCGGCAGATGATATAGTGATCCAAACTTCAAATTTTATGAAAGACCTCTTAATGCCCAACATGCTTTGCAGTGGAGAAAAACAAGTACCAGTATTGGTAAGAAATCCTACAGAACAGTATAAAACAGTGAAGATGGGTTGTCAGATAGGTATAGCAGTTGGAGTTGATGCAGTTTTAGAAGACAAGGAAGACAGAACAGAAAGCAACTTTCGGGTGAATAAAATAGAGGTAGAACATCATCTTCCAATTGATCAACTCGAGAAGAAACTACCAACTCACCTTAAGGAGCTCTTCAAAGGGTCAACAGAACATCTGGATCAACTACAGTCAGCACAATTGGCCATGTTACTGTTGAAATTTCAGGATATTTTTGCCAAGGATGATCTAGATATAGGTATTTTTAGTGGAGAGATCAAACACAAAATAGATACAGGAGACGCTCATCCAATCAAACAGAAAATGCGGAGAACTCCACTTGGGTTTGAGAAAGAAGAAGAAGAACATCTACAACAACTGATAGACAAAGGAATTATAGAACCATCTTCTTCGGAATGGGCATCTGCTCCAGTTCTCGTCCGGAAAAAAGATGGCAAGCTGAGATACTGCATCGATTTCCGGAAGTTGAATGACGTCACAGTTAAAGACGCCTTTCCAATAGCTAATATTGAAACCTGCCTTGATACCTTGAGAGGAAGTGTCTTCGTGTCGACTTTGGACATGGCTTCTGGGTATTATCAGGTGAGACTGGATGAGAAGGACAAACACAAAACAGCATTCGTCACCAAATATGGCTTATTTCAGTACACAAAACTTCCTTTTGGACTTTGCAACAGCCCGGCCACGTTTAGCAGAGTAATCCAGTTGGTTCTGCAGGGCCTTACCTGGAAAGAGTGTCTGGCCTATTTGGATGATGTGATAGTCCTTGGAAAAAGTTTCGAAGACCATATCGACAACTTAAATAAAGTGTTCTCTAGGTTCCAAAAATACAACCTAAAACTGAAGCCTAGCAAGTGCCATCTTATGCAGAGACAAGTGAAATTTTTGGGGAAAATAGTAAACGAAACAGGAGTTTCAATAAATCCAGACAGCATAGAGTCCGTGAAGAAATGGCCAACTCCGACGAATAAAAAGGAAGTTGAATCGTTTATTGGTTTCACTAATTATCATCGAGACCATATACAAAATTTTGCCGAGATAGCGGAGCCTCTACATCGTCTAACTGGCCCAAAGGTGGATTTTGTATGGAATGAGGAACAAGAAGAATCTTTTCAGTCCCTAAAAAGTGCGCTAATTAAGGCTGTAGTACTGAGTTATCCAACACCTGATGGCATCTTCATACTAGACACTGATGCTTCGCAGAAAAGCATAGGAGCAGAGTTAAGCCAGGTGCAGAATGGAGTGGAGAAAACAATCAGCTTTGCAAGCAAAGTCCTAACTCCAGCTCAACGTAAATACTGTACTACTCGCAAAGAACTTTTAGCCATAGTGTGCTTCACAAGACATTTTCGCCATTATCTTCTGGGGCGCGCATTTGTCATAAGAACAGACCACAACAGTCTCACTTGGCTTCTCAACTTCAGGAATATTGAGGGACAACTTGCCAGGTGGATTGAAGAATTATCCCAATACAATATGATAATTCAACATAGATCCGGTAAAAAACATGGTAACGCAGATGGATTGTCCCGAATTCCAGATGATTTACAACCCTGTAATAACTACAGAACCAACATCAGTTTAGAAAATCTTCCTTGTGGTGGCTGCAAATTTTGCACGAGAGCAAGGCAACAATGGGAAATGTTTGAAGACGACGTAGATTTCGTTGTTCCATTAACCATCAGAAGAATTACCAGCGAAAATGAATTCAGCAACCGTTGGATAAGATCATATACACCGGAAGAACTATATGAAGAACAGATGAAAGACCCAGATTTGGAAAAACTAAGACTTTGGATAGATATTGGTTATGAACCAGCTAAACATGAATTACAGCTTAACAGCAAGACAGTACGCCATTTTTGGACACTGAAATCTCAGTTGCTTATTAAAGACAATATTTTACTTTACAGGTGGGAAGATCCAATTTATCCAAGATTACTGTTCATTGCACCAAGACAAATGCAGCAAGAGCTACTTCATGATTGCCACGACATACGGTCATCTGGTCATTTCGGACAGTTTAAAACCCTTGAAAAATTAAGAAAAATTGTTATCTGGTACAACATGACTCAAGATTGCAAGTTGTATGTTAAATCTTGTTCAGTGTGTAACAAGAATAAGAAGTCAACAAGGACAGCAAGGGCAAAGCTGGAACAGTATCACGCCGGTTTCCCTATGGAACGGGTCCATATGGACATTCTTGGTCCACTTCCCATCACCAAACTTGGAAACAGATATTTGTTAATGGTCGTAGATCAGTTCACAAAGTGGTTGGAATGTTTTCCGATAGCTAACCAAACAGCAGAGGTTGTCGCTAAAACACTGGTTGATAATTTCTTTTCAAAGTTTGGTTGCCCTTTAGAACTGCATACAGACCAAGGGAAAAATATGGATGGAAACTTGGTAAGACAGCTGTGTGACTTGTTAGAGATAGCGAAGACAAGAACAACACCGTACCACCCATCAGCTAATGGACAAGTAGAACGCTACAATAGGACTATCTTACAAACCATCAGATGTTATATAAAAAAGAAACAGTCAACTTGGGATAGTTTTATACAGCAACTTGCAGGATCCATTAGATCAACAACAAATGCACAAACAGGATTTTCACCCAATCTTCTGATGTTAGGAAGAGAGGTTTTTCAACCATTAGACGTTGTTCTAGGTACAGTTAAATTGAACTGTGAAGAGAAAGATGTTTACCAGTATATGAAAGATCTCATGGAGACAATTAACCTAGTGCACGACATCGCAAGGGATAATCTAAAGGCTTCACAGACAAGACAGAAAGGGTTATATGATCGTAACAGCTACCAGAACTCATTCAATATTGGAGATGTCGTCTACAAATTGGACTCAGCTACTATAGTAGGACAGTCAGCTAAACTAAAATCACCATGGAAAGGCCCTTACCTGATAACGGATGTAAAGTCACCTGTACTTTACAGGATAAAAGACAGGAAAGGAGAATCTTGGATACATCACGATCGTATCAAACTCTGTGAGGATAGAGAATTTCCGGTCTGGATGAAGAGACTTCGAAATGAGTTGCTGAATATGCAAATCTCCCAAGCAGATACTCAGTTAGAAGAAGATACCGTCGACTTGTCACGTCTTTTTGATGAAACCGCTACTGCTGTGAGTGCGCCAGATCTTCTGGTGTCTCACACAGATAGTGATCATAATATTACGGGTGCGCCAGATCCTCTGGTGTCCCAAAATGTCGACGATAATATCCAGAATATGGACAACATTAATAGGGAGATCATCGAAGACCTTCTTCAATTAAACAGTATCGATTCTGTGGATTTGGATGACACCTTTATGTATCAGATTGTTGATGATTCTGATTCCATTGATATTTCGGCTCCAGTTCATAAAAAGAAGAGAACAAGGAAACGGCCGGCTTATCTAGCAGACTTTGTGCAAGACTAGGTGTTGTTCTACATGTAAAGATATTTTATTGTAATATAGTGTTGAATAGTATTGTTATGTTATGTCATGTGGCGTTTACATAACTCTGTATTGTATTGTTGTATAGTTATTTGTGTTGTTTTGTACTGTGTGTCTGTATTCTACTTTATGGCATAATGGATATATAGTGTTTAAGTTGGATTTAGGACGTGAACTGTGTTGTGTATTATATATAATTTTTACGTATGTATGTTTTGTTCTATGTATATGTGTGTGTTTTCCAGAATGGATGATGATTTTATACCAGATTATGGTCCTTTTGAAGAAGAAATCCCTCAGAGTGATTCTCAATATGTTAGAGGTAGCACGTCCAGACATAAAAAAGGCAGAAAGTGTCCTTCATGCTCAGGACGGTTTACGAATGTCAGACGTCATGTTCTTAGAGTACACCTTCCTTGGTATGTGGTTCCAACGACTGCTTGTTGGCAGTGTAAATTACAGTTTGCACAGTCCTGTCTACTAAATGCTCATATCGCTGAGTTTCACAATGGTGCTAGTGAAGGAAACAAATTCACTGTAGACCAACATACAATTTGGGTGGAGTTAATGAATGGACTTTTAGACGCTTTGTGTACTCACTTTGGCTGTAAATCCATAGAAGAATTGTGTAAATTTGCCGACAAAAACATTGAGTTGGAAAAATCTTATGAACCGGTTTTCCAGGATGACGATTTACCTCTCATATCAATATTCCATGAAGTTAATGATTACAAACTTGGAAAAAGCAGTCTGGTTGTTCAGTCACCTTTTGAAACTCATTCTCTTTTACACTGGAAAGTTCTGTCTTTGTTAGTAGCAAAAACTAACGATATGGAGAATATGGTGTCCGTCGAACACAGGAAGTCTTTGAAGCCCATTCAAATTGAGAAAACAACTGTTAACCTGGTCGATTCACATTTTCATCTTGATATGTACACCAGAAAAATAGGAAGTGATGTGTTACCGTCTTTCTCTTGGAACTGGGGAGAAACACACTATAGCGTTTCCTTTGCTATCGCTAATTACTGTTTTCCACGGAACTGGCCAGCAAGCTCAACTCGATCTGCAATAAGAAAAGACAACAGAATTAGGTTTACTTTTGGTATACATCCGAGAATGGTCACAATGGAAAGGACACACACACTTGAGACTTGGTTACAAGACATGAATCATCTGTTAGATGTTACAAGAGTAGTAGCAGTAGGAGAGTGTGGACTTGATACTAGTAGTGGGGAGAAGGATTGTGACATCAGTAAACAAATAAAATTCTTTGAAAAACAGATCAAACTTGCTGTAAAGAAAAACTTACCGTTGGTCATCCATTGCAGAGGAAATACACGTACAGATGATAGATGTTTGGACTGCCTTGTTCATATGCTACCTAAATCCTATAAACTGCATCGACATTGTTTCGTTGGTAAAGTCAGTTGTTACAACAAATGGAAAACTGCTTTTCCAAACTGCAAATTTGGGATTTCTCCATTCATTCTGTTGGATAACAAATATCCGGATTTTCGATCTGTTGTATGTGAAATGCAGATGAGTGATATTATACTTGAAACAGACTCGCCATACATTCACCCGTCTTCTGATAAGTTTGGCTCACCTCTGTTGATACAGGATGTTTGTTCGAAATTAGCAAATATCTTTTCTTGTACAATTGATGAAGTGGCGGAGATTACAACAAAAAACACCAGAGAACTTTATAATCTTCAATAACCCTGACTGTGGCATTTATAACATGATGAGGGATTAATTTTTATTAGTTTTGTGTGTTCAAACTTTGTAGATATTTATACATAGAGTTGTGTTTTCAACATTCGTTTTGAAACTTCTTTCATTTCCGACCAATATAAATTTAGGAATATTTTAATCCTTGGAATAGTTTTCTCGTATACATTATAATGCAACTACTTCATGATATTAAAACTTAACTGTATTGTGGATTATATGGATTATATGGAATTTTATTGAGGTCCCTGCAGTGCTTATTCTTTGAAAGGAGGAGGAATGTTATAGACTTAAGAACGTTACTAGTTGACTCGGAACAATTTACTTATGGTAAATCTGTATATCTGTCCGTTCGGAACTCCCTGCTACGTCACATCGGGATTCCTGGGATATAATTAGTTTCCCTTGAAGTCCTCGACCAGTTCGGATGCCTTTCGACATTCCCGACCTGTTCATCTAGACCAGACGTGGAAACTCAAGCCTGGACACATAATAATTCAGGTATAACACAATTACACTTGATTTTGTAACAGTACTTTTACTAGAGATGATCCGGTGATCCATACATCACAGTAATCATGGTCAGCTTTTAATGTTTGAGATATTGAGTATGGCTGAACTCTTTAGTTATAATCGTGATCCTGTACAATGTCATCTCCCTCAGTAGTTGTTACTTCTTTGTCATCATTTCTTCCATATTTGTTTTCAAGTAATTGACTTATTTTTTCATTTCTATCATAACGCTACTTATCTTTTCTACGTGTTGTTTAACGCCCAGATCACTTTTTCCATTCTTTTCAAATGTAGTGCTATTTGCGTTTTACTTTCAATGATTATTCTGTTTATTTCAGTAGAGAAACTTAGTCTTTTGTTCCATGTCCAATTCCTGTGTTGACATTTACTTACCTCATCATTTTACTACAAACTGTAACTAGCTTCTTGTCTGATTATTTTCAGTAATATGTATAACACTTTTAAGATTATTTGCTTTTTGCTCATATATCATCTCATTCAAATTCTCTTTCTGTGTTTCTTCATTACCTCTGTTTATACTTTCAGGTGTTTCATCAGGGTGAATATCATTATTGTCAGTTTGTTCACTTCATACAGTCTCTACTTGCTGAGCCTTTTTCTCCTTATTTGTGACAATAAGTTCATTTTTATGTTTTTCACAGTGTACATTTTCTATATTTCTGTATGTGTTGTGTTTTTTTTTTCACCACGCAAAAAACTCACCATCAAATATAACTTTCTGCAAATTGTTACATTCATTGATTTATCTCCTTTTGATCGGACAATTTCGTTGACAACCACGTCTATTTGTGGGTCCTCTGGTTTAACCCAATCTTGTGTCTATTGTCCTTGAATTTGTGCTGTTTATATAAAACAGTGTTCTTACTTTTCACTGTAACACGTACTGCAGATTTAAATAGTTCGACTCGAGGTATTTTCCGCTAGAATAACCTGTTTTCGTCATTTATCGTAAAGATTTTCGATTTAACGTCATAATCACACCTTGGTTTTATCTCCTAATATTTCGAATAACACATTAGTAAAACTCTTTACTAAATTAATATTATATAGTATCATTGTTCAGTTTCAACATATCATCGAGTATTTTATTTGGCCATTTTTCATTTTCGGTTTTGGTGAATTTTTTTATCGTTGTTTCTATGTCCATAAAGAAGTGATAGGTGCTATACATCTAGTTGTAAATGTTTTTAATGTTTATGGATATTTTACTTAACCATTCAGGCAATTAAAACACTTTTCGTCAAGAGCGCAGGCTCATGTTCCTCTTCACGGGGGCGGTAATGTTTTAAGTACAGGTCCATGTAAGAATCAGGCAAAGGGTGATAAGTCGAAAAAATATTTTCAAACTT
>JAOXYJ010212120.1:0-10324 GCA_028566555.1 Lithophaga nigra
ACAATTTAAAAGACTTTTGTCTTGTTTTATATGTCAAATAGTATATAATAAGCTCTCGCCACGATATAGCCTTTTTGCGCTGACGTGGCGTTAAGAAGCCAACAATCAATCAATCGCAGTGATTTTCCTCGGGAGATCCCCTTTCGGAATGTATCGATGCCCGCAACTGTGAAACATAGTTTAATACAGGAAATATGTGCAAAAATCACCTCCTTCGAAACTACTGAGCCAATTTAAACCAGACTTGCAGGGATGATCATTGTATTGTTCCCTTTCAAAATTGTGTGCAATGACCTTGACCATTATTAAGAATGCTCACCATTGGGAAATAGAGTTTAACAAAGGATCTTCTGGGAAAACGTGTAAAATTCTCTTCCTCGTAAATCGCTCAGCCCTTGCATGGACTCTTTAACATCTGCATCTGATGACCCCAATGCTCCATCCAAGATCGCTTCCATCGCGACATATAATTTAACATAGGACCGAGGGGAAACATGAGTAAACTTCTTTCCTCCTGAAACCACTAAACAAATTTAAGCCAGAGTTGGCTGGGATGATCGATTGGGTAGTTTCCTTTTAGAAATATCTGACTAACCTACATCCAAGATAGCCACCAATGTAGAGCATAATTTAATATATTACTCTTTAGGACATACGGGTAAAATTCTTCTCTTAACCCAATTAGCCTGTTTATATCAATCAGTTCGGAAGGTCCTTGTGTGGTCCTCTTTCAAAACTGTATTCAATAATCCTGACTTCCATCGAAGATGGCTGTCACCGCGAAACAGTTTAACATAGGACCATATTTGAAATATGAGTAAAGATCTTCTACCTTGAAACCAACCAATCCATTTATACCGAATGCCTGGGATTGTCCTTTGGTGGATCCCTGTTGAAATTCTCTCCAATAACGATAACATCCATCCAAGATGACTACTTTACAGAATATAGTTTAGCACATGAGAAATATGTGTATAATTCTTGTCCTCTGAAACCACTGAGCCAACTTAAACGAAAAGTTGACTGAGATTGTTCTTTGGTAAGCCCCTTTCGAATCTATATTCAATGACTTAATTCGATATCTGAGACAGGCATTACAGTTTCATCTGACTGGTAAGATTATAAACAGATGAGTTATATCAGGCTCTTGTTAGGCTATTTAAAATCATGTCCAGTTGTGTAGTTCTTGTCATTTGTAAAACCAATTAATCAATACTAACAAAAATACCAAAAATGCTTTTGTACAAGTTGTTATAATTTTTGAACAACATTTTCTACAAGTAATTAGTTGTAGGACCTTCCCTGTACTGGTAATAACTTGTATGATGATATCATACAAGTTATTACTTGTACAACATTTTTATACAAAATAGTAATATGTACACAAAAATTATAGCAATTAATGCATGAACAGTATAAATTTAGATTAAAATAATTTGAAAAACAATCATACATGTTCAAAATTATGTGCGACAACATGACAATAAAACGAACTTAGTCACAGCCCTCTTGAGCTCATTCCAACAAACCGTATACTATTATCCCAGTAGACCGTATCAGACGTATAGTTTACTCTCATTACCGACAGTCTTACGAGGGCTTCTAGATGAATTACGGCTACAAAAGTGTTAATTGTTTTTGTTTTTGGTTTTTATTTTGGGGGGGGGGGGGTAGTTCCGACCAATGATGATCTGAAATATTTTTTTACGTATTTATTCAAATCAGTTCTTTATTTTGTAGTTACCAATAAGTAGTTGTAATTCAGACTTACCAATTAGAACAATCTAACCTTTAAGTAAGGTATCGCAACTTCAGTCATGAGTAGAAACTTTACGAGTTTCAGTATGTGTATAAAATAAGATATTACATGAATCAACGTTTAATTTCATATTTCACTGAAATTTACTGTCTAATTATGATCATAATGCAAGATGTATTTTGGAGTTAAAAGAAGACAAAAATAAGTCAGGACAGTAATTGTAAGTATTCAATGTAAGGATTGGAAATAAGCAGCGTAAGTGATTGATTTGTATTTGCTTTCTAATGTATTCTTCCGTCTAGGCGTAAACATAGAAATTTTTACAATTTGATTCTTAAATGTTTGAGGTTAAAAATATGTTTAAGACATATTTCAAGTATTGAGACTATGTCCCACTCGTATATTAATTGTCTTGTAAACAGCGTAAATGTGAGTGAATAGGTAATATTTTGCGTTTATGTAGGATATATGCAGAGAAACACATTTTTCTTAGTGAACGTAACTATTATTTTTAAAAATAAAAGTAACTGCGATAAAGGCCTTTAATGAGTTTATTTTTTGAGAGCGGAACCTCATTCCCTCCTCATGAGAACAGAACGAAAGTAAAGTTACATAAAATAATATACAGTAGAACTTCCGTCGTTGGAACTCGAATTGCTCAAACACCATGAATAATTCGAACATTTTTTTCAGTCCCATCAATCAGATCTGAATGTTTTAGAACTTTGATTATTCGAAGACTCCTATAACTCGAACTGTTTTCAATGTTACTTTGGGTGTTTGAGCGACCGTAGTTCGACTGTATTTGAAACTTCCTATCGTGCTTTCGCCCCATTATTTTAAAAAACAAACGTAATATATTATATGGAAAAGAAAACAAATATAAACAGACTCTTCTAAGACCACATGTCACAAGTCCAAATTTTTCACACGGCAATAGGGATATAACATCAAATTTTCATGTAGTCGACATTCTAATTTCAGTATCACAGAAAATAGTAGGTTCACAAAGGTATTAATTAGCCCTAAAATTTGGAAAAAATACGGTTTAGATAAATACATAACAAATAAATAAAAATATAAATATTACGTATCAAATACTATTGTTATCGCATTTTCGCATATTTTACGCCGTTTTCCTCCGAAAAAACGATGGCCATAGTCCTTTATCAAAGTTATTTGTTTAACAATATTTATTTCGTCCTGATTTTTGTAGGGGTTCACGTTGTGAGTGCTTTGGTTTTTCGTCGTCTTGATCATGTTTTCTCTTTCTTCCGTTTATTTTTTTCTTCAGTTTTATATTGTCTTCTTGTCATTTTCGTAGTTTTCCATTTCTGTCTTCCTTTCTGAACATGTTCCTTCGGTATTGTATTGCCGATAATTAACTTCAAGCAAACGTGTGGAGGGTTCAGAGTGCTAGTTGGCATTGTCAATAAAATCTATGTAGATTTGTCATAAAAGGAAGTACAGAATTGTCAGAGACGTACTGGTCAAGTTGGCAAGAGGATACTTTCAACTAGGTAGGTTTATCGGAAAATATTTTCATGATGGCGAGGAAAGTCAGACCAAATATACATTCAAGATGTTGAACAGTTCCAATAGATTAATGAATCTGCATATAAGTCTATGTATTACAATAAACCATTATAACTTTTTTCTTTGTATGGTTATTCGTGTTACTAGTGTTATGGTACTGTGTTGTTTTAATACATGTACCTGTTTGAGTGAATAATACTTAATTGACATTTTATATTATGTTTGTCAGTGACCTTTAAGTACTTTAACTTTGCAAACGACATTTTTGTATGATATTTATAAAAACAAACCTTTTTGTATAATATTTATAAGATGATGTAATTTTACTGAAAAAGACAATGCCTTATAATATCACATGATATGGAACTTTCTACGACATCATCTGATATGGATTATTCTACAACATCACATGCTATAAAGCTTACTAAAATTTAAGGCTATATAAATAGTAAACAGCAAGCATATCAGATCAGTCTGCTCAAATCTGATACTTAAAACTGTTTGGAATTAATTATCGCTGAACTATCATTTTCTGGATTTATATTTCATTGAGGATCGAACTCACTTTTCCGTTAATCGTGTGGTCATTTTCAACAGTTGGAATAATAGAGACTTTATCTGGAATATTCTATTGGAATTCTATGGAACAGTAACTGTTCTAAACTTTGAACAATAAGGTCAGTTATTTACATATTGTATATTGTTTGTTCGTTTTTCTTTAATAATAAAGCATATTGTTGGTTGCATCTTTGTTACTGACTTTGATTTGTAACCCTAAGCCGCTTAAAATATTCCATTGCTTATTTTGAGTGTCTTTTCTTCAGGTTTCTCTCTGCCCAATTTTGCCTTGTATACGGATTCTACCTTTCTGTACTTGTTCCTTCGGTATTCTATTGCCGATATTGGATAAATTAATAATTTGACCGTACTTTAGAAGGTGATTTTACTATGTCAAGTGGAAAATATGCTTACATATTGACGTCTTTAGAGGTAAAAAAAAATCTTCCATGTTGTGATATTAGACACTTTGATTTTTTAAGGGGCGAAACGTACCCTTTGTATTCCTACTCCTTTAGAAACAAAATATTATATCGATTAAGTACTATCATTCGATTTATGGCAATACATCGAAGTTATCATCTTTCTCATCAATACATGAAGTTTTCAATTTCATCAACCAATCTTAAGTGCATTTATTTTTAGAAAAACGTTTTTAGTCTGTGAGATATTATTTTCATTATCATCTATAATCTTAAAACTAATACACTTTAAGTAAGTATTTTCTTTTCTGATTAATGACTAACTGAACAAGGACACAAATGAATAACTCGATCAATTTTATTATTTCTAGAACTTCTGCAGATCGAGCACATGACATTAAGATTAGTGTATTTAAAAAAAGAAAGAAATGCCCGGGTGCAAGCCTTTTTAATCGCATCACACTACAAATTTTACAATTTGAGCTACCATTAAAGCTTTAAGATATGAGAAGGAACATTTTTTTCCTTTTCCTGTTAAAACCATATTGCTTCAGTCATACTCACTATTAAAAACCTTGCGCTGACTTCAAGATTAACAAAAGATATCAAAGTGTATGATGATTGAAAATTTTGTTCCTACCTCGGATTTTGCTTTTTGGTTTCTTTTCACGTGTTCCTTTCCAGCTATTTCCTTACATTCTGTATTTATAAGCTGTCTTAAATCAGAGCACCTATCATGGATATTCTTACTTTAAGTAGTGTTTCGCAATTTCGTTCATCATTGAAAAATTATTACAAACCTAAATGCGTGTATAAAATATTTACCAACATTTAATTCTGTAAAAAATTTCATATTTCACTAAAATGTGATGTCTTATCATGATCATAATATTACATGTAGTTTGGAGTAAACAATAGACAAGTATTATGATCAATGAAAGGATAGCAAACAGTGAAGGGGCCTGGGTGGCCGAGTGGTTAAGGTCATTAAGTCATAACCACAAGTCTTAACACCAATATCGCGTACTCGAGTCCTGCTGGGCCGCGTCAAGTGTTAAGTTATACAGACACCTACTCAAAGTCGAGGGTTTCACGGGGTCAGCTAGATAGTTGTCCAGGTGTTATCCCCCAGTAAGTCTGGTAGTCAAGATATATCTGAAAAATTTGCTGAAAGTGACGACAAACCCTCAAAAACGGAACCCGCAAACAGTGAAAATGATCGATTGGTATTGTTTTTATCGCTTCTGTCTAGGTACAAATGCAGAAATTTTTGTTTTCATTCTGAAATGATTGAATCCAAACTAGTTTTAAAATGTATCCGCAAGTCCTCGGATATAGATTTGCGAATGTGTTCCACTATAACATTATTATAATTATTATTTGAACATTTATAATGTCATCTATAAAAGATCTTGATCTAAGGTCAGAAGAAGATTTCAGTTAGTTTTTATTTTTACCTTTATTCAAGATAAATGGAGACAGATTACAAAATATTTTTTCTAGGTAAGCGTCAATTTTACTTTCTCAAAGTAGGAGTAACTTAAGTTCTTCAGAACTTCACAGTGCCTCATCATAAGGAAAGAACAAAATTTAAAGCTTAATGAAGTAAATGATGTTTCTAAATCATAGTTAGTATTCCTAACCTCCATCGAAAAAAATCTATCATCATTTGAAAAAGAAAAAAACGAAACGTATAATATAAAGAAATACAAACAAAAAAATGATGTACATGTGGCGGCACGAGCGTTATCCCGATGTCATATGTATACAACATTAAATTGCCACGTAGTCTTCATGTTCAGTATCACAGAAATGTAGGATTATTTTGTCACTTGATGAAGTCTTATTATATTTATCAAAGTAAATCGCCTTTATCAGTTCCATTATCATTTAAAACACGATAATGCATTAGGTTTTCGATTGTATCAACCTGTTGAAGTATATTTATAGTTCATATACGTTTTTAGTCTTTAATGTACTATTTTTATTACAATCTATAATCTTGATGATAATAGATTTCTTTTAGTGCTTTCTATGATTACCTGAACATGGACACAAGTAAATAACCATCTCGAATAATTTCATTAGTTTAAAAACCTTCGTTAGCCGAGTACAAATCATTAGAATTGTCCCAAGCAATGTGAACAGAAATTATGTCTCAAATAGTAGACGTCGTCTTTGGTTAAACATCTGGAAAGCTTAGGGCATATGTGTAAATGGCAAACAATTGTGTAGAAAATTTTCACAAAAACATATATACACCAATCAAATACACATATTTAAATAAAGAATTTGATGTATACGTACATGATTGATTGATTGGTGTTTAATATATTGCGAGCAATTTTACAGCCATATTCAGAACGAGGACAAGTCAATAAATTATCATTAAGGATAAATGGGACGGATAATTTTGACTGCCACAGGAAAAGGAGGACCGGATGGGTAGGGACGGAAAATTTAGCCTTTAGCTGGCCACCTACGGACCACTCGTAAAGAGTTTGTTACAAGCGTTCTTTAGCGTGCAGTGAGAGTGTCATTCGCCCAATACGGAACTTCGGACAGACGGGTTGTGCATTTCTACGTCTCTTACAATTGAAGGACGCTCCATTGCGGAGGGGTTGTACTCCACGGTCGGAGAAACCTGGTCCTATTTATATACCCCGGGGTTCCCTCGTTGTGGGGACATGTACATGTAATTTTGCCAAAAATATTTGATTACGAGCAAGGTCATTCCACTTTGATAATATCCGTTTGTACCACATAATTATGCGTTTCATTTGCATTGATTATTCTATTTTAGCACAATTCAGATAAAAATAACTCCTTTGCGTTACAGAATATCCGTTTTCCAAATGAAATCTGATTTTTTCCTGCGACAGAATTTCGTCTTTCCTCTCCTTAAACATAACATCTAGAAAAGGGTAACACAGCGGTTGTCTTTATGTATAAGGAAGCGTAGTATACCGAAATTCCAGATTCATAAAATCCTTTGGAATACACATATCAAGAACCGAATTAGACGCCACAAAGAGTGAGACCGGGTGCGTCGACAGGGCAAGCGACAGACAATACTGCTTACTCATCCGAAGAACCTGAGTACACCCCATGTTTTTGGTGGGGTCCGTGTTGTTCATACTCGTTTCCAGTTTTTTCTTGTTGTGTTTTTGATATTTGTTTGGCTGTCCTTTGTCTGAATTCCGATTTTTTTTTTTACCCTTGGTTGTCGTTTTTGCTGAATTGGTCCTTCGGTTTTCTTACCTTTTCTTATCTCAATATTATTATAATGTGTATTCGGAAAGTAATCTTACCGAGATATTCAGATACAGGCTTGGAATCGAAAAAAAAGCTATCCATTTACACATTTATATCTCGTGAGAACCCATATATAGAATCTAAAATAAGTGGCCATATATTATTGCACCACAATTGGCGACGTCAGAACGGCAACATGAAACGGCGTGCAACGTTATATGACCTTTTGCTTTTACAACCCGTCATATTCTCCTTGGAATTGAATCATACAAGCTTTTAGTGTACATGGACACTGGAGCAAGTGATGACCAACTTCGTTATATTAAACTGTGTCTGTTTGCAGTATCAGCTTTACTGTTTTGCAACTTCATTTTCAGTGTCCTACAAACATTTGCAATTACATTAATATCAGGAGACTGTGATGGTCAGCCCAAACAATTTATGTCATTGTTTTTTCTTTTTCACTCAATGGTTCTTCCAGAATAATGACCATTAGCATCATCATCTTCGAAAATTTATCAATCGTTTGGGAATTCTTTCGCTATTAAAGACCATAAATAGTTGTTAAGCGCTTCTATGTACTTTATGGTGTTGATATTACCAAACATTTCCGTCAATATTCGAATGCCAGAATAAACTACACAGCCCGAAAACATGACTGCCACTTGCGGCTTACCCCAAAGGGCATCACATTCGGGATTCCAAACTTTGTCGAGTTTTCTCCAAAAATGTACTCGTCTGATTGACTGACTGTTGTTTGTTTCAAGTCTAGCGGCAAATCTTTCCTTCCATTTTAGTACAAGAACAAGTTTACAATATATAAATTAATGGGATCTGAAAAGTGGGTTTACCAAGAGAAGGGGGCGGATAATTTTGATTTCCACTGGAAAACGGGGGCATTTTGGGGTAGGTTCAGAAATCTTGCCTTATAACTAGTCACGTACTAAACCTCCGATGAGTTGCTGCTCGGGTTCTCTAATGTGCAAAAACCATGGCATTCTCCCAACACGTGCCTTGAATTTAACGTCCCCTGTCAGACCGGATTATGTTTTGCCCCAGTTTCTATCGACAGTCCCTGCTAGATGACTCCTACACCAATTAACTCGGTTTTTCTGCCAGCACTGGAAATGGTGAAGGTTTTCCGTACCCGGCCGCGATTATATCCATGGAAGTTTACTCTCCGTCTAAAAGTTCTGCTCCCGTGAGAACCCCGGGCATAGAAATAGTACCCGGTTTCTCCAGCCGCGGAACAACTCCGCCGTAATTTTGCGTCTTTTGGTTGTGTGGAATGTAAAAATGCACAACTCTTCCGTCGGATAAGGTCCCCGTGTTGGGAGAATGCCACGCTAAAGAACGCTCCTAACAAACTCATTACGAGTGGGCCGTAGGTGGACGGTTACAAGGCCCTTCTTTCGGTACCCCTACATTTTGATATGTTGCTGACATGCTTTCGTCCTGAATATACATGAAAATTTTGCCACTGTAAGTTAAACAAACAGCAATCAATCAAACAATTCTGACAGAGACATTAATGGCTAATGACTGATTCACAATATCTGTCAAATATTTCAACATTTCTTTAATGTTGATTATTAACAGCATGCTACTACATACGATCCACCTGGGTGAGTCACAGTTTTCTTCCTTCCACTTCGACATTTGTTTCAACAGAATCGCGAGCTTCAAAACGGTGCATAAATACCGTGATTGTTGATGGAGACATGCCGGACATTTATGTTATCTTGTTGTTGGATATTCCGCCCTTCTTTAGTTTTAAAATCAATTCTTTTAGCCCTGTTGACATTTCTTTCGTAGAACGAGACAATTTTGTTGTCATATGATAAAACGCTGGAAGTTTATATTACAACGTCATTCTTCTCAGTTAATTACCGTAAATGATCTAAAGAATATTTGCCATGATCAATGATCCATGTCAATCGTATTGACACTACAAATAATCACCTTTCATGGACAGTTGTTCATTATCGCTTCACATGTCGGCAGCCATTCAAGTGCAATATATATGGCCATTTAAAGTATGTTTAGAAATAATCCATTTCATAAGTGACTGAACTTGTAAATTTAGAGCACTTACCACTAATTTACATTGATTCATTAGGTAAAAGACTTTTTTGTCAATTAAATTTCTATTTATTTATACTATATAAAAAGAGGAACTTAACACTTGGTAACACACAACATATTTAGAAAAATTAGAGTTTTGTCATTTGATTCTGAATGTTTGAAGTTGGAAGTAGATTTAGACTTTGTTGATGTATTTGGATTTGGATTTGCATACTGCTTGGATCCTATAACGTTATGCGACAAAGACATCGATATACCCGAGACGCTGGAATCTTCAATATATGTGTTATATATTCTACAAATAAATAAAGTGTCAAATTTTCATGCAGGTCAGAGGTTATAATATCTACAAAACTGCGTTTCTTTTATTAGTCTTCTTTCCCATTTAATATACTATATTACATAAAGATTCAATGATATTACTCCGTCTTAAGTGCCTTTCTAATTCAGAAAAATTTTAATCTTTAATGTTTTACTTTTATCATGAGCTACATCTTAATGCCAATATATATTGTATCTTTATTTAGAAACTTCTTGATAATATTAAACTGGAAGTACATCAGTAAATGTTTACAATCTATTTCATCATCGTAAAACTTTCCATAAAAGAACAAGAGATATTCTTGAAAATACTTTTTAAGAGGGTATCCATGGAAGACCCAGGCAGTGGGTGGCACATGCAAAATTTTGTTTTGGAAAAAAATTCATC
>JAOXYJ010212230.1:0-10323 GCA_028566555.1 Lithophaga nigra
ACGATGTTCATGTCTTCGGTATTCATAGGGATTAATTTTTAACACTCTAAAAAAAGTCGGATTCCTCTAATAAGACTGTATCACACAATTTTTGTTTACGACTATAACGTTTATCGACAGATGAAATACAATCTACATTATGTTCAGTTAATATAATGTCTTATTCAAAGCATAAAATATCAAACAGGATTTTACAAATATGGAGATATAATTCAGATCGACCGGTTTTCTTCGAAAATGTCAAAAGTATGTTATTTGGAAACGTTCCAGTACCTAACGTGTGTCGTCGATAATTCAAAAACTGGTATGACACGAAAGCTATTATGAAATTTCATTTGAAGATTGTATTGGACCGCAAAGATTTGACGAACAACATGATTATTGTTATAATTGAAACATACAGACGACCGAATGGCAGTCATTTTTAGCTGTATAGGCGGAGCCAATCAAGCTCAAGGGGTCACCCGATTTCAAAATGCTTGTATGCACGATGACGTTTGATTTATTGCGAATAATGATTCGACATTTTGCATGTGATGTCCGTCGTGGTTCTGCAGTAGCCTATTAAATGGTATGAGCATGCGAGGCATTACTGATTTTTAAACATTTTTTTAATGTTTATTTTTAAAATGGCATTTGTTTCGCCTTTTTATGTCAATCATTTGTCAAGCGCATAATTAGCAAAAAATATTTCCGTGGTAGACTGAAAGAAAAATAATCCTAGACATACGCTATGTTAAAGTTCTTATTACTTTTAAATGTATGTGTTGTAAAATTTATGATGATATTTGCTTATTTGTTATTTTGTTAAATTCATACATTTTGCAACGCATTATTTATCAGATATCAAAGCGATTTCTCAATAAAAACATACATTAATAGGGGAAGAATACACACTTAGGCACTAGAAAGTTCCGACGGCTGCAGGCAGAAATCAGTTTAAACTAATGACATTAAAAATAATAAAAAAATGATTGCAGATGCACATGACTAACAATACTGTACGAAACAGAAAGTGTATATTTATTTTCCCATTATCTCAACATTTACTATTTTGACTATAGCAGAACCAATAACTGTAAATAACACGTGACCTGTTTGTACACATTGCACTGTAATTACATGTATATCTAGATGACCCGTTTTTGACCTTTGGGAAATTTTATACCGGTATGTTCGTCTCTTTAAAATCAATGCCTTAATTGTATGATAAATTATATTTTTTATTGTGTTATCAGTAGATCAAGGATTCTAATAATTTATGTTTTTATGGCTTCTAAATAATGAGGACTTTTCAATTTTGAATAATCTAGGCAATTTATTTCTGACGCTTTTATCCTAAGAAAAGCCTCGAAACAATCACTCTACCAATAACTGATCTATCTGCCCTTGAATCAATATATGAATGTACCTGTTGTAGCCCTGTCCGATCATTCGTTAGACATGTTTATTTTATTTTATTTTTGTTTTGTTGTTTAGACTGTACTGTGTGTTGTTGCATGTATTGCCTTGACTCCTTTTGGTGTAATTATTATTCTATTCTATGCTTATAAACACGCTGTAGAAAAAAGCGAAAAATAGATGAATAAAACCGAAAAATAAATGATATTATAATACAAATGCATACTGTAAAATGAGAACTATGCTCCATACTAACAGATGCAAATGATGATGTTATGAATGGAGTTGGGGGACGTTTACTCCCCAAATTTTTTATATATAGGCTTATACCTTTTACCTCATATGGCCCAAAGGACCATATGTGCTATTGCCTACACTTGGCGTTTGTCGTTGTCCGTCAACTTTTTAGCTCACCTAATCGAAGGCCAAGTGAGCTATTGCCATCTCTTGGCGTCCGTCGTCTGTCGTTAATTTTTTCACAAACTTTTGCCTGAATATTTGTTAGGATATCTACTTTAAAAATTGCATTTTGATCTGTCAAGAAATATGACAGCCGGGGCTAAAAGTATAACAGAGATAAATTGACGTTTGGATCAATAACTCTGAAATTATAGCAGATAGAAAAACACTGTTTGGTTTAAAATGATCAGCAAGTCATGTTACGATTGCGCATCCAGCTACGTGACCATTGGCCTCTTGTATTAATAGGCATGCTCTTTGGCATCTCTTGTGGAAAGAATATTTGGTATTTTGTAGTTGAGATGTACACACTGAGGGATTGATGTACATCATTTTGGAGGAAGACAAAAACAAAAAATGGTCGCATGAAAGGAATTTATCACATACAACTCGGACTCTTCAAAAAAGTTTCGGGGTCCGCGTTGCCGAATGGTCATTGCAGCTAACTCATGACTATGAATCTAACTACTTTCTGTGTTCATGTGTTATGGTTTAAGACACCTACTCGAATTTTTCATCAATCAGCTGGATAGATATCTAAGGTTTTCACCCAAAGTTAGTCTGGAAGTCACGATATAACGGAAAATTTTCTGAAATGACAATAAATTGTAACAGCCGAACCTTTTCAAAAGCTGTCTGTATTGCTCGGCAAACTCAATAAACCTGTCCAATTTTATGTTGTTACTGTTGTCAGCCAGCCATAAATAAACCATTGTCATCCATGTGGACCCCATCATTGTCTGTCGTTAAGTTTTGTTCAAAAGTCATTGTTCTCATCCCAGTTGCAACATATAACACCTCAATAATCCCATATAAAGTTTCCTCTGTTGTTGCCAATTAGACATGAAATGTATTGACCGTGAGGAATACGGTTTCTGGTAAATATCTCTTTTGAAATTAAGGATCAACAAGCAACCATACCTTCATATTCCTCCTCCTACTTCAGACTATGATTTGTACCATTGCTTGCTTCCACATGCGAAATAGGATTTCTTAAGAAAGTCACAAGTCTGGAAACTTGAAATAGCTTAATTTGGCTCAGAATGTAGAATTCTTTCGAAATTTCTATCGCGGTAGCATGCTGCAGACCCTTCAGCAGAAAGAGAACCAGAGGGTACGATGTTCATGTCTTCGGTATTCATAGGGATTAATTTTTAACACTCTAAAAAGAAAGTCGGATTTCCCTTAATAAGACAGTATCACACAATTTTGTTTTATTGGCAGGTGAAATACAATCTACATTATGTTCAGTTAATATAATGTCTTATTCAAAGCAGAATATATCAAACAGGATGTTACCAAATATGGAGATATAATTCAGACCGACCGGTTTTCTTCGAAAATGTCAAAAATATGTTATTTGGAAACGTTCCAGTACCTTACATGTGTCGGCGATGATTCAAAAACTGATATGATTTTCGTGATACGAAAGCTATTTTATTTATTATGACATTTCGTTTGAAGAGATATAAATGCATATCTGATATTTTGATTTTTGTTTCTTTATCCGTGATAGGTGCAATTACAATGCTTATCTGGTATTATATTAATTAAAAAAAACACTGTCTATGTAGGGTTGTGAAACAAATATTACAAAAAGCAAATACCAGATTATTATACCAATACATACATGATGTAAATTTGGTCTGGACATTTACTAAAATGGCTTAGAAATGCTTTAATTTGGGGCTTTGCAATGCACTATGTAAATATGTTGGAAATATAAGGCCAAAATAAGTTGTGTTTAACTATTTCCACACGCAGAACATAAACCATGAACTTAATATGAAAAGTATGAAATGCACATATATGATATTCTCTGTGTAATAATAAAAAATTCATAGATATTCAACGAGAGATGACGTCAGGAGAACAGTTTTCATATTGAACTAAAGAAGCTACAAGATTCTTTTATATGCTACCTTTGTGCACTCAGGAAGTGATGGGATTTTTGTTTTTAGATTTCACCATTTATGTCAACATATCGGATTCTTTCAAAATTACTATCTATTAACAATTGCCGTGGGATTATCAGGTGTATCATGTACGATGAGTCGGGAAGTTTATTTCTTCAATAAAAAGTAAAAAGTGGCATTTATTCTCAGTAATACATATTTGCTGCGTAAGCGCCTTGTTAAGATCAAAAGAAAAAAGCGTACGCTTTAACGAGACAACAACAGACATAAAGTAGGGCTATAAATTTGTGCACTTAGAAGCAGCATACGTCTGTTATAACACCACGGTCTAGATAAAGTGTAACAAACGTTTAGTTAAGATTAACATATAATAACCAGTAACAGATGAACAATAAATTCTTTCTTACGTATTCGAAAGCTCAATAACAATAATAATTTTTAAGAATCCTTAGAAGAGGAAATAACTTATTCAGAATCCACCACAGCTATTAAAATATGATGAGTGGGAAAGGTCCAGGATCTGACGAATATACGTGTACCAGTGAATTCTTCAATTTGGGGGGGGGGAAATATTGAAAAATTTTTCTTCAGGTCAATTAAATATGGATATAATGAGGGTGAATCATCCATTACACAAGAACAAGATATCATAACTTGTATTCCTTAAGGCGATACTTACACAGTACTTGAAAAAACTGGCGACCAATCAGTCTTCCAAATACAGTCTATAAACTGGCATACAGTTACATGTATATTGCAGATCATATGAAATCAGTACTACCATCACTTATAAATACTGATCAAACATTGGTGAAAATACTCGTCTTGTATATGATATACTTCATTTCACTGAAGAGAATGATTTACCAGGTATTCTCCTTCTAATAGATTTTGTAAAAGCTTTTGATTCAATTTCTTGGACCTTTATAAAACATTTCTGGGATTCTTTTAACTTTGAATCTTCCATTAAACATTGGTTCAAAACTTCCTATACAAATATTAAATCAGCTATCATTCAAAATTGTTATCAGTCAGAATTTTTTAATATTCAAATAAGCTGTAGGCAAAGTGATCCTCTTTCACCTTATATCTTTCTCCTTTGCTCTGAAATATTAGGAATACTTGCAAGACATAATGATGAAATTCGGGGAATTATATAGATGACTCAGAATCTTTAATATCGCAATATGCTGACGATACTTCTTTAATCATTAATGATCATCAGAATCTTTGGATTCATCTTTTCATGTATTACAAAAATATGCTGATATGTCTGCTCTTGGAATAAACTCAGATAAGACAAAGGTGTTGTGGATTGGATAAAAGAAATTCAGTCAAGATACTATGTGTGTGAAGTGGGGATTGGAGTGGGGTTCCAGCTGGTTCACACATTTAGGCATATAATTCTCGGTAAACTTGCAAGAGATTGAACATCTAAACTACAGGCCTAAATTTAAAGAAATAGAAAATATAATGAAGATTTGATCAAATCAAGTTTTACAAGTACCGGCTATAGGTAAAATAACTATTGTAAACTGCGAAGTAACAGTAGTATGCAATAGTTCTAGTGTCATAAATCCATGCATCACCCGGTATTAAAATTTTCTAAGCTTAATCTTTTATTTTTAGCACTACCAAATCCAAATAAGACACTACTTAACCAGTTTATCAAATAGTTTATTCTCATTTAGATAAAGTGAAAAGGGACGTTTTAACTCGAGTACACAATTTGGGGGGTTTCAAAATGCTTGATATTGAAAAATACATAAAAGGTTTAAAACTTGGAAAAGATAAGCTAAAATGGCTCTAAACTTAGTAAATTATTGTTATTTATAGAAAAACCAATAAGTTAGAACATTTATTATACTAGGTCCTACAAAAAGTTCAAATTGTTTTTTGGCAATAAGTTTTCAGTGCATGGACGGAACTTCAATTGAAACAATTTTCTCATGACAAAACAGACTTTATCACATGCAGGATGAATTAAAAGATTAAAGCATGTAACCAATCTGTTCTGTTTAAGGAATAAACGGAAATTGGAATTCGGCTAATTAATGATCTACTAAACAAGAGTGGAAAATTTATGAATAATCAAATGTTTCAGGATATTTATAATTATCTTGTATATCAATGTATCATATCAGCTATAAAATCATACATGAAGATTTTGAAGTTATCTGATGATGATCTTCAAAAGGTACATGGTCCATTGGTGCCAATCAACCTACTTATATTTTTCAAGTCCCCAAACGGTTTTAAAGATATGTATAATGTTTTAGTATACAATCTTAACTCTTAAATGCGAAGAAAATGGTCTGTGCCCCTATATGAAAACTATAATTTGAAACAAATTCATACCATGTCATTTAACACGACAAAGAGAATACAGAATCATACACAGAATAATAGGAACAAAAAAATCTTTTCAAACAAAAATCAAATGAAGCAGTCTGACAAGTGTAGTTTATGTATGGAAGAAACAGAAACCATCGCACGTATATGTTGGTCCTGTACTACAATCACGGAGTTATGGGTGCAACTTAATATGTGAACTTTTAAGGCAAATAGAACAACTTCTTAATTTAGATACAGTTTTATTTGGTATTTTGCAAAGAACCAGTAAAAATTATGTGAGAAAATTAATCTAAATTTTACAATAAACAGAACAAAACTGTGCGGAGATCCAGAAAATATTCTAGCTCTTAAAAACTACCTAAAAGAAAATCTTCTGATAAACCGCAACAGACAGCGGACACTTGCTGGGACCACTGGCTTCCAATACTCACTTAAACTTCTTTTTTTTATATTTGATGTTTATTTCAATAACTATAGTAGATATTTCCAGTCCACACTACTTTTATTGCTGTTGTTGTAAATATTTTAAAATTAATTAGAAGTAATTCTTTTTTCCTTTGTTTACTAACCTTCTTAGATACTGTTACAGTTAGTTTTATATTTGTAAAATGCCTTGATATGTTTTTGCCAATAAAAAAGTTAAATGTCTTTCGTAGTCCATACCGCTGAAATGATAATGATTTATTGTCAATATTATACTAAACACATTAATCTCTGGATGCTAAGGGAACATCCATTTAAACATACGGGAACAGTATTTATTGCTTTAAGTCATGGTTTTTTATCCAATACAAAACTTTTTCCGAAGTACGACTTATTACAACTGTTTCTTTTTTTAAGTATGTTTTTTTATATTAACAAAGCATTTTCATGTTAATTTATGATATTATACTTTAATGGGTTCTTGTTTTATAAGGATGCTGTTGATTTAGGTACATCAGATTTGGTTGCAAACGGAATAAGAACAAATTCTGGAACAGAAAAGACCAAAGGAAATCAATCTATTTCCGAGTGGAGCACAACGTAACGAGGCTAAAAGACGAAGAATTATTCGCGCAAGTAGAAGGTACCTATCTTTATTTTTGCTCGAAAACAAGAGCTATGTCTTCTGTAAATAATGTCCGAAATAACCAAAAAAAAAAAAAAACATATACACAGGTTGAATCATGGAACATTGCTCATAGCGTTGTCTATAGTTTCAACTTATGCGTCTGCCATTTCCCGACGTTTTATTGGTTTACTGTCCCATTAAAGTCCGTCACGAGATCCTGTCTTCTATCGGTTGTCTTGCACAGAAATGCACCACTTTCAGAAGAATACATTTTTTGTACTTTGCTGGTCTAGATACGAAAAAGAAGGTTTGAATTTAATTAAACAGTTAATTTATGTCACAGCAAGACGAAATCTGGTTCCTAGTCTTATGTCCTTAGTTTCGTTTTCATAACCGTGGTTGCTGTTTATGTTCCGTTTCTTTGTATTCGGTTGAATTTTCTAAATTCTTTTTTAAAATGTAATTCTTTAATTTTTGCCATGGACTCAAAATATATTATCAATAGCTTGACAATTCAACTAAACCTTTTGGTCTTTTGTTTGTGTTACAACTGTAAATCTGGATTATTGGTATTGGAATTTTACAACTGAAAATAATTTTTAAGAAAACAAAAATAGAAGAGAAAAAGTGACAAATATTTCACATGTGCAGGAGAAAAAATGCAAGTTTGATCTGCTAACCGATTTTTGTAAACAAATACATAAACTTTCATGAAATTTAGATGATCAAATGAGACATATGTGTATCATTAAAGAAACGAAACAGAGTTTATTCGGAAGGGTTTTCCATAAATGAATTATGACTACAATGCTCTCATTTGGCTTTCAACTATTTGGATATTTTGATACGACTTCGAAATGTACAAACAAGTGTATAGAAAAATTGTTTTCGTTATCTTCGGCTTACGTGACAATGGCGATAATGATCTGACAGTGCTCATCAAGACATCTGGCCTTTCACAGGAAAAATCTTAAGAGCATTTTCACCTTTTTATTGATTGTATTTACAAATGAAAGAAAACATGTTGACAATTCATGTGAAAACAAAACAAAAAACAAAACATCAGATGGTGTGAAATCAAAGCAACAAATATTTGAAATGGAGTACAGTTGCATAAATGTAAGTTATAATGAACTTATTTTGAGTGCAGATATTACTTTCAATAAATCTGAAAATTTGTAGTTCTCAGTCTCAAATGTATTTTTCATTTGGGATGTATAAAATTTCGACCAGGACGACACGTTAACGAGTAGGTTTTGGAGGCGGTACCGGTTTTGCAAAGGTTTGATCAAGAATCTTTTCAAATCCATACAATTTAATGACAACTTGGATATAGATTTGCAATACAATCATATTGCATTGTTTAGTAAACAATTCAGTGCATATATTAAAATTTTGCCTATTTTGTAAACCCTAAACGAAAGATACAGTTGAGACAATTTTTTTTGATTTATTGAATATAATATCTGCACTTGAAGAAAACATTTATGCAGCTGTTTTCCACTTCAAGTATTTATCATTTCGATTTCACACCATCTGATGTTTCGTTAGTTTCAAATGTCAACATGTTTTTTTTCATTTGTAAATACAAACCATCAAAGGTGAAAATGCTCTCCTTTAAGATTTTTCCTCTGAAAGGCCAGTAATTTTGATTTTCTGGTATCAGATGTCTTGATGAGCACCGTCAGATCATTATCGCCATTGTCACGTAAGCTAAAGATAACGAAAACAAATTTTCTATACACTGGTTTGTACAGTTCGAAGTCATATTAAAATATCCAAATAAAAAAGCCAAAATGAGAACATTGCAGTCATAATTCATTTATGGAAAACCCTTGCAATTAAACTCTATTTAATGATACAGATATGTTTCATTTGATCATCTTATTTTGATGAAAATTTATGTATGTTTATAAAAAAATCGTTTAGCAGGTCAAATGAAGGACGTTCTTCGATGGGACAGTAAGCCAATAAAAAGGCGGAAAATGGCAGATGTCACAATTGAAACCATTCTATATATGTATATGGTTTTGTTTTCGAGCAAAAATGAAGATAGGTGCCTTCTATTTGTGCGAGAATTTTCTTCGTCTTTTAGCCTCGTTCCGCTGTGCTCTACTGTGAAATAGCTGGATTCCTGTAGTCTTTTCTGTTCCTCAGCTTCGCGATATGTACTTATTCCGTTTGTAACCAAATCTGATGTAGGTAAATCAACAGTATCCTTATAAAACAAGAACCCATTAAAGTATAGTTTCAGAAATCAACATGAAAATGCTTTGTTTATATAAAAAAAAGTATACATAAAAGAGAAAAAGTTGTAAGTTGTCGTGCTTTGGAAATTTTTTTGTATTGGATAAATAGCCAAGGAAAATTATCAGACCATGGCTAAAAGCAATGAATATACTGTCCCCGTGAATTTAAATGAATGCTTCCTTAGCGTCCAGAGATCAATGTGTTTTTATAATATTGACGATAAATCATTATCACTTCAGTGGTATAGACTACCATCGACATTTAACTTAAATTTATGACGTTAGTTCCATTATCACTTTCACAGTAGGAGTAAAATGCGACTAAGTCTACTACATTTGTACTTTGGTTGTGTGTGGTGGGTTAAAGTGTTTTTCATTCATGTATGCCTTTGAAAAGTAGGAGGAAAATGGATGATTTGAATGCCCTTACTAAACAGAAAAGTTTGCAGGAATCAGCATTACATGTTTGCATATGTTTGCAAGTAAGCCGCAACCTTCTTGCAAGTATTGCAGCATTTTTGCAAAAACTTCAGTGTTTAAGAAAGGCAGGATATTTATGATTGAATTGATTGCTTGAAGATTGCAGAAAATTTTTCAACCTATCACACATTTGCAAGGAGATTGCAGAATTATTTTGAATGTAAGAATGTCTGGAAGAACATTGCAGAAACAATAAGTTATGTCTGAGCATGAGTAGTATATAAGCATTTTTCGGGTGGTGGACTGTGGTGGACCCCCGAAAGTGACGTCATAGACCACATGATCGGAAGATGTAGTCTGCGCATGCGTGACCGGAAGGGGGGCGTGTCCCTAGCAACGCCCTTAGCAACGCAGATTTTCGCGCCCTTTTTGGGGAATACCCTTAGGTATTTTCATTGGTTGTTATAGATGT
>JAOXYJ010212341.1:0-16869 GCA_028566555.1 Lithophaga nigra
ACCCCCCACCCCCCCCCCAAAAAAAAAACAAAAACAAAAACAAAACAACAAAAAAAAAAAAAAAAAAAAACAGATACAAAGCAAAGAAATCACAGACAAAAAGCCAACCAAAATAAACAACTTATTACATCAATTCGAAATACTTCGCAGGTAATTTAACCATAATGCACTTCTCCAATTTTTTATGTCGCCTGCACACGAAGTGTGGGGCAACATATAGGGATCACTTTAGTCGTCTTGTTTTTTAATCAGACTACATGTACATATCAATGTGGTACGTAAAAAAGAGAAGATATGCCATAAATGTAACGGAGACCACACTCCATCAACTGGACAGAACTTGTGATGAAACTATAGGTCTCCAACAAGGGTGGAATCCTACTCTAGACAACAAAACATGTACATGTAAAATAAAATAAATCTTGTTTGAATGCAACAACAATAACTACATAAAACAGCAAGAAAGTACAAAGACTAACCAATGACCTCGACTCTTGACTTGGGGCAGGCACATGAAACATGTGGTGGGGTTAAACATGTTTTGATGGATACAAAACCCTCCCCACATCGAGACCAAAGATGAAAACACAGCAAACAAAAGCTACAGACAAACAATAAAAATCGTACAAGAATGCACACAATCCAAACAGAGAGTGCCCCAACAACAATAGGAGTATCTCTAGATATTTCACCAGACTTTCGGATAGATCTAAACTACATAACAATATTATTATAAGATGTTATTGCATCACGTACAATTATGTAACCTGGTATGTGGATGCGTCTTTAGAAGTATGGCAGCATCACACCAAAATTAGGTCAGTTTGACTTACTTTTCATGCTCAAGTATCAAGTACCAATTGGATCACTGTGACCTATATTTTACGCTTCATTAACTAGTGTTAAAATTAACATCTTATTTAATATCTTAGACATAAGATGATGTTTTCTCCCATTACTATATATGAAAGACATAGAACTCCCATGAAGAACACCCATGTGGAATTTCCTTGTCTTACATCATGTGGTACAAACAATGGCTTTTCTAGGTCATAATAACATAACGTCAAAAATCATCAAAATCTATAGGATTTAATGTGTTGAAGTATAGTATTCAAGTTTTATACTTTTAGTATAAAACTGAATCAAACACGATCTAACCATCTACTCCGTTTTTCTCGGGAGCCTGGCTCTTGTTTTCAAAGCAATTTTTTGCTGTCATTGCGGTCATGTCATCTTCTTCCCGTTTTCGTGTGATGTAGTGCCAGTAATGGGAGAAAAACAGTCTTCCACATACAAAAAATGTAAGATTAGTGAATTCTACCCTCAGGGTTCACATTTTTTAATCGCCAGACACTAAATGTAAGCCTCTTGTCTCACTGAAAATGTGACCTCTGGTGTAGAATTCACCCATCTTACATCCTTGTATATGGAAGACTGCTATAATCTTGCATACAAATAAATTTTTAAAAGAAAGCAAGTACCAAGTACAAATTGAATTGCTTTGGCATTCATTTTATGCTTCACTGACTTCATTTGGTTTAACATACTTTACAATAAATAAATGAAATTCGTAAGGTTCTGCCGACCAGGTGTTTCACCTGCTGTCTCTTAACAAACTGATAGCAGGCGAGACACCAGGTTCCAAGTAACCTTACAAATTTTTTGGCATGCGTTAAGGTTCTAGGATACTTTGTGGTCTGCCTGGTGCTATAGTTATGCAAAATTGTTTTAGAGTTAAGCTGGGGGACGAGCCAAACTTTGTTAGCGGTGTTTGCACCTCCATTTTCTTAATATTAATCACCTGGGCTAAATCATTATGTTTTGGCACATGAAAGCTTTGCTAGATAAGATTGATTTTATTATACTATTATACCTTTATAATTTTATTAATATCCTTTTATTTTTTCAGAGCATGAGCCACAACAATCTCCAGATGAACATGACTCTCAACTCAGTTATTTAACTGAAACAACAGTCACAGAATTTTCCCAGCAGTCACACTCAGATTGGGAACTTGAAAATACCAGTGACAAAGAAAGGTTTAATCGGGCAATGAACTTATTAGCTAAAGGAAACTTCCCTCCTTTAAAAAGTCAACTCAAACTACCATGGAAGGATGTGTCCAAAAGTACAAAGTCTTTGTACTTAAACATCTCATTAAATGCTGTCCATATAGTTCTAGACTATATTGTACCTGGTCAAGTTGATAAAATGATAGCTGAACTTGCTAAAAGGAATGAGGTGGATAAAGAGAAATTAGAGAATCCAGATATTTTGACTCAAGCCTTAATTAAAGCTTATTTGGATCAAGACAATCGTTTAAATAAAACACAAATTCTATCTTTGTTTGCTAATAAGTTCTCCAAAGAAAACCTTTTGAAGTTAATTCCTGGCATTACGGTTGCTAAAATTGATGCAGCAAGAAGGCATGCAGCCTTAGAATCTCCAGGACAAATTATTAACAAACCAAAGATTTATAGAATGCGACTAAGTCAACCAAAGGTTTTGCATTTCATACAGTTTATATGCAGCCCTGCTTACCATCAAGCAGTAGGATATGGTTCCAAAAAGCTCCAACTGACATCAGGTGTTGAGATAGTAATTCCAAAGGTTGTTAGAAATATTATATCTTCAAGATTAATATCTACCTATCTTGCCTACTGCAAAGACCAAGGATATGCAGCTTTGAGTAGGTCAACATTGTTTAATATCATGAAAATCTGCATTGCGTCACAGAAAAAGAATCTACAAGGTCTCGACAATATTACGGCAGACGGCTTGAAAGCAGTGGAAGTACTCAAAACCATCACCTCAAAAATGCGAACATTTGGATTGCCAGAAGAACGTGTAGAACAACTTGAGAATTTAATTACATCTTTAAATCAACATTTGAAGTTTGAAATCAAAGGCCATTTGGCAATAGAATCTTCATGTATAGATCATTGTACAACTTACAGCCTAAGTGATCCTACCAACGGTGCTTTTAATTCACAATGTAACCATGAACACTCAACTGGTTGTGATGAGTGTGAACTTGTTGAAAGAACACTGCTTGAAGTCAATAGTTCATTTGAAAACCTTCAGTTAAACAGTAACATTCCATCAGATGCAGTAGAAGAAATTAACCATGAGATAAACCAATCTAGAAGCAACATTTTAGCATGGAAAGCACACTGTATAAGAACTGTACACCAGGATCAAGCTAAGCAAGATGTCCTTGATAACTTACAACCAAATCAGGCATTAATTGTGATGGATTGGGCTATGAAATTTCTGCCAATTAAACATCGAGAAGCTCAAAGTGATTTCTTTGGGAAAAAAGGAATAAGTTGGCACATATCTTCTGTTATTACTCGTGAAACAAATCCAGGAACAATCCCTCATGACAATATGCAAAACCAATTTAATGTTCATACTCTGATCCATATTTTACAAGTTGGGAATCAGGGATGGTTTTCAGTTGCACATATAATAACACATTTGTTACAGCAGTTACCAAACTTAATTCCAAATGTGAATGAAGTTATTTTCAAGAGTGATAATGCTGGATGCTATCACTGCACTGGACTCATATCATATCTTCACCACCTGAACACCATTTCCTCTATCAAAGTTTTACAGTACAACTACAGCGAACCTCAGTCTGGTAAAGACATTTGTGATGCCAAGACAGCTCATTGCAAAATGCACATTCTAAGGTACATATAATATTACAGGATTGCATGAAAATTGGTAAATATTGTCCTTAGTAGAATATTATTTTTAGTTAGCTTCATGGTGTCATAAATTTAAAAGCGATATTTGCACAAGTGCAATATGGCAGATTATTATACTTCATGTAAGTTCCTGGAGTTATATTTGCACTGGTTGTATCTCACACATAATGTGCAATTGGTTTTATGTTAAAACTTGGCATATTACCTACATTATACATGTATGCCTCTTAATCATTTGTGCGTTTTAGCAAACATTTTAAGCATCTTAGCGATAGACTCACTGATGCATAATTAGCTAGGTTATATGTGGTTATTGATGTGTGACACTCATCCATTGCACCAAAACAATGAAATGAGTAGAGGCTTTCAATGAATTTTTTTACTCAGATATTATTTTCATATAGTTTTGCAAAGAAATATTAAAGTTTAGGACATTCAGTATGAATATGATAATATTACTGGCGTTTGTCCGGTTATATGCCAAAATATGCTAACACGTCAGGGAAATATGATCAGACTCTGAAAATATTTTGGCATGTTACTGGACAATATACAGTAATTTTGTCATAATACTGCACGCTTACTTTTGGTTGCTTTCTATATGAAATATTTTGTTGCTATACAATAAAACCTTATATTTGATTCTAGTAACTAAAGATTCTAAAAAACTTCCATAAATATAGTTTTTTTCGTCATTTAATGGTATAGTTTATGTCGGTTTCCTATAACATGGAGTGTTGTCTCCTTGTCACTTGCCTATTTTTAGCTCACCTGGCCCAAAGGGCCATGTGAGCTTTTGTCATCACTTTTCGTCCGTCGTCGTCGTCGTCTGCGTCGTCGTCGGCGGCGTCGTCGTCGGCGTCCGTTAACTTTTCACATTTTCATCTTCTTCTCTGAAACCACTGAACAGATTTCAACCTAACTTGGCAGAAATGTTAGGCAGGTGGTCCTTTACCAGATTTGTGAAATTGGTGCCGATCGGAAATTCAACATGGCCACCAGGGCCAATTATGTGTTCTGATTGGTCCATATTCATGATATTTCAAAAATCTTTTTGTCAGAAACTACAAGGAGGATTGAATTGTTACTTTGCAGAAATGCTTGTTAGATGGTCCTGTACTTAACTTGTGAATTGTTTGCCGATCGGAAATTCAAAATGGCCGCCATTACGAAACTTAGTTTAACATTGTACCCTATGGGAATTTCACATTTTCACATTAAATCCTGCACAGTTACATCCCTTGATATAGAAAATAATGAATTTTTCATCAGATGAAGAAAAGAAAGGACATGATTTAAAAAAGAATTTAGAATAAACTTTTATAGATATTTATAAAAGAAAAGTTCAAGTATGAAGAGAATTGATTTGTGTCTGAGACAATAATTGAAACTGTTTTGTTGCTTCATAATAGGTTTATATTTTGCCAATATTATGTCTATATTATGAAATGCTGATTGTGTAACTGTGCCACTGTCCACAAATTTAGTATCTTATAGGACCTATAGGTATTTTTGTAATAGTATTGTCTACAGAAAGATGCTGAATTTGAATGAAACCTTGGTTGCATAGTTTATGATATTGTCCTCCAAGTTGTGTATGGTGGTCCAATCCCCATACCAAGTAGGCCACCCCAGCCTAACTTAGTATAATGTAAGACCTGGGAAATTTAGTATAAAATTTGTTTTTGCAGAACTATTTACTCAGTTTGAAGCAAACTTGGATTGAATGGTAATTGGTTGGTTCTCTTTCAATTTTCGTTACCACTGTTCAAATTAGTCCAGATAAATTCGACTGTTTTCAGAATTTAGCTTTATCAAACATAAGACTCCATTAGAAAATCCTATTTGGATTTTTAATTATTCCACTTCAGAAAGCCCTCTTTCATAAATATACACAAAATACATTCAATCAACCATTAGTAAAATTTCTGTCATGATCAACTTTGAATTGGCAGTCGAAAGCCAGGTGAGCGATTTCAGGCTCCGTGGAGCCTCTGGTTTTTTTTATGTAATAATTTTATTTTCCAGGTTTTCTGGAGAAGGGCATGATGTTGTAACACCAGATGATATACGAATTGCCATTAACTCTAATGGAGGGGTAAAAGGTGTCATAGTTGCAGTTGTGTCAGTTGACCAGAACCAAGAAGTCAAATTGAAAACAAGAATTCCAAATATTAGCTTGTTCAACAATATTACTTTTCAATCAGAAGGGGTGATATTCAGAAAGGCATACAGGATTGGAAATGGTTACTTCATGCAATCAAACCAGTTCAAGGACCATGTAGCCATAAGTGGATTTCAGGTAAACGTTTTTTGTGTGTCCTGCACACAAAGTGTGGTATGACATATAGGGATCACTTTAGTCGTCTTGCGTTATGGATGTCTTTGTCACACTTTTTCACAACACTTTTCTCTGCATGATTGAGGGAATGACAGGAAATTTGGTTAAAAGCTTAGTCATGTTGAGTTTTACCATGTCTGCCCTTTTCAGGTTTTTCGCTCACCTGGCCTAAAAGGCCATGTGAGCTTTTGCCATCATTTGGCGTCCGTCGTCCATCTGTTCGTCGTCCGTCCGTCCACAATTCACATTTTAATCTTCTCCTCTGAAACCACTGGGCAATTTGGACCAAACTTTGTTGGGATGGTCCTTGGATGGTCCCTTTTCAGAATTTTATCCGGGGTTGTGATCGACCATCCAATATGGCTGCCGTTGCTAAAAATAGAAAAAAAGGGGGGGGTGGTTTCTAAAAAATCTTCTCCTCCAAAACTGCTAAGCCAATTAATGCCAAATTTTAATGAAATGGTCTTTGAGTGGTCCTCTTTCAGAATTATATCCGATGACCCTGCCCACCAACCGAGATGGCCGCCACAGCCGAACTTAGTTTACATTGGACCCTATGGGAAATTTATTAAAAATTCTTCTCGTTTGGAAATACTTTGCTCAATTGGAACCAAACTTTTACTTTGGTGAAATGGTCTTTAGGTGAACCTCTTTCAGATTTATATCTGATGACCCCGCCCGCCAACCAAGATGGCCGCCACAGCTGAACTTTGTTTAACATTGGACCCTATGGAAAATTTATTTAAAATCTTCTAGTCTGGAACTACTAGCTCAATTGGAACCAAACTTTGGTGAAATGGTCTAAAGGCGAACCTCTTCAAGAAGTATATCTGATGACCCTGCCGGCCAACCAAGATGGCGGCCACAGCCGAACTTAGTTTAATATTGGACCCTATGGGAAATATATATAAAAAATCTTCTCATCTGGAACTACACTCAATTGGAACCAAACTTTGGTGAAATGGTAATTAGGTGAACCTCTTTCAGAATTGTATTCAATTACCCAGCCCGGCAATCAAGATGGCCGCCACAGCCAAACTTTGTTTAACATTAGACCCTATTGAAAATTCATTAAAAAATCTTCTTATCTGGAACTGCTTACTCAATTGGAACCGAACTTTGGTGAAATGGTCTAAAGGTGAACCTCTTTCAGAATTATATCTGATGACCCCGACCGCCAACCAAGATGGCGGCCACAACCATGTGTCAACTTTGTCTTGCAACTGTATGCCAGGTGATCGAGTGATTACAGGCTCCTGGGAGCCTCTGGTTTTGGAATTCAACTTCCTGTTTATGGAGACTGAATTTTTCACATAACAGTGTTTACATACGAAAATTCTCGTAACATTTTTCTCTGTAACTACTTGAGGGAATGTTAAGATATTTAGTAAATAGCTTAAACATGGTGATTTGTACCATGTCAACCCTTCAGTTTCTCGGATATTAAAACTTTTGTCAATATTTTTCTTTGCTACTGCATGAGGGAATGATAGATACTGGGTGAATAGTTTAGCGATGATAACTTTTTCAGTGTCTCCCCTTTTCAAGGTTCTCAGATATCAACTTCTTGTTTGCTGAGACTTTGAATTTTTCACTAATGTTCATAGGCAGGCGACACACTTTTTCCGAGGAAGACCCACATCTAAGTATTCTAAATAATAGATGATATCAGAGTGGAAAAAAAGACAGATCTGCCCAAAAATTAATGCAATTCCAAATTGCCTGACTGATGTGAGAAAATTTGAGCTGTTCACTAGTGAGTTTTTCACTCTCTGATACATGTAAGGATTGGTTGAAATACCATTCTGAAGTCACCCAGGTAAATGATATTGCATGGTGACACAGAACACCCAAGTGAAAAGGTTGGGAGAATTTGAAACACTTATTCAATAAATCAAATATAAGTTAAACATAATGACTGGTAGATATTCACATTTCAACAATGTCAAAAGTTTAATTACAGAATTTTAAATGCTTGTCAAGATACAGAATTTTAAATGCTTGTCAAAACTTAAGATTAAAATTCTGTATTATAACTGTCTTGATTAGTCTACTCTAAATTCAGCAAAAAACTCAGTAGAACCCACAGATGCTCCATGAATTCTAAAAAAGGGGCACAACTCATAAACGGTAAATGTCTCTAATCTGCAAAATTGAGTTTGACTTGTACTTTGTCAACAAAAATAGTTTATGTAAACTCCATAAAAAATCCTTATAAAAAAGAAACAAATGTTATCATCCAGAAACCTATATTTTGATTTTCAAAAATTCAAGGGGCATAATTCCTGAATAGTGTATGTATCAAACCTGAAATTCACTTGTATTTTATTAGTCGAGATAGTTCTATAAAAATCAAAACAATCTAAAAGAGAATCAAAAGATAATATTCTGAAATCATCATTTTGACAATTGTTCAAACTTTCAAGGGGTATAACACCTGAACAGTCTCTTACTTGAAACTGAATTTTATCTGTATTTTGTGATAAGTACATGTATTAGTTTCAATAAATGGCATACAGTTTCTTAATAAGAAATCAAGGCTATTATCTGGAAACGTTAAGGACAGACAGATGGACAAGCACTAACTATATACTCTCCCAAATATGTTGCGGAGAACCTAAAATGTGAGAAGCTATATTTTTTTCATTTTTACCTCACCTAACCTTAAAGGCCATGTGATCTTATGTCATCACTTTGTGTCCTTTGTCTGTCAACAATTCACATTTTAATCTGCTGCTCTGAAACCACTGGGCCAATTTGAAATCAAACTTTAATGGTCCTTAGATGTTCCCCTTTCATAATTATATCTGGGGCCTTGATATGCCATCCAATATGGCTTCCATTACTGAAAATAGAAAAAAGGGGGCGGTTTCTGAAAAAAAAATTCTCAATGCTAAGCCAGTTGACGTTAAACTTTAGTGAATGAAAACTCTCCTCATCATTTGAAAGCACCTTTATATTTTGTTCTAAAAATGTAATATTTTGTTCTTAAAATATAATTCATTTGGGCAGGAGACTTTTGAGTTTACTGTACATATGCACATTTTCATAACTTTATACAGACCATCTTGAGCTCATTACATTTAAAGAAAATAATTCAGGTACAGGTGTATCAAGTGTCACTCATACATGTACATGTATACAAAATGTAGTACTCAAAAAGAATTCTTCATTCAGTGAAATATTAACTGCAGTTAGAATATTTGTTGGATGTTTCATTATAGTAATAAAAAGTCTTATTTTATAGGTACATACTGCATTTAACAAACAAGAAGCCTTTATACCTGGTACTGTTAAATATCAGACAGATGAATTGCCTGAACAAACTACAGAGGATGAGGAAATGTCCACAGAAATTGAAACTTGTCTTGATGAAATTAACAATGAGGATACAGAGCCTTTGTTTGCTTGTCCAGAACAAAGTTGTACTAAGGTTTACAGGAAACCACATTTATTAGAGGCACATATTTGTTTGGGAAATCACGTGTATTCTAAAGATGAAAACAGTTATGACAAAGTTAAACAACTTTGGGCTGATCAGTGCATTGCAGTAGACCACAATTTTAAAGTTCTGCTGAAGTCCGCTTCTACTATTGATGTACAGGTTCTGGAAGGTTGGGCACTTAAGACTTCTAAGCCACAAAAACGGTTTAGTACACATGTGAAAGAGTATCTTTATAGTATTTACATTCAGTGCAATTTAACAGGGAAAAGGCCAAATTTTGAAAGTATTGCTGATGATTTGAAAGTCTTGAGGAATGAAAATGGTGAAAAGAAATTTAAGACAAGTGAATGGTTGACCCATACGCAAATCAGAAGCTTATTTGCAAATTTTGTGAAGTATGGCTCAAAACAACCCAAAGAGAATCCATTAGTTAAAATTGAAAATTTAACTGATGTAAATGATGAAGAGCTGCAGTCTACTTTAGAGGAAATGGATAGTGCTGACTTTCATTCATCTGTTTTAGATTTAGCAACAGATATTATTTCAGAGTTCAAATAGATATATTAGAAAAACACTATATTTAGCAATATATTACATTGTATTAGTGCCAAGTTATAATTTCCATCACTGTGACACACATTTTACACTTCACTTAGCATGGTTAAAATTAATATCATACTTAATATTTTTGGTATAATTATCCCCCTGCTCGACGAAGATTAGGATGAGGATATTGCGTCGATCTGTCCTTTCATTAGTACCACATCAGGTTAAGATTTTTTGCTAAATTTTAGGACTACGACACTAACATGTCATACCTCAGTAATAATTGGTCAATAATTGTGTCTTGACTGGTACTACAGTTTCCTTAGACAATTGGGTCAGTTTGACCAACATTTTCTGCATGATTTTTTCTGGTTAATTTTTTGGTTGAAGTTTAAATCTAGGTTACTGCATGTCATACCTTGATGATATTTTGCATGAAGATACATCTAGCAAAGTAATGCAGCTTCCATAGATAATTGGGTCAGCATGACCTCCATTTTCAGCATGACTAACTCTGGTAAAGCTTTTGGTTAAAGTTTAGATCTACCATACTACATGTAAAAACAATGATATTTGGTATGTCAATGCAAATTGCACAAAAATGCAGTTTTCAAAGACAATTTGGTCAACTTGAACTACATTTTCACCTACATTTTTGGCAGGACTGATTCTAGTTAAGTTTTCAAATGAAGTTCAGATCTAGGATACTACATGTCATACCTAGGTTGTATTTGATAAGGAGATGTATCTTGCATAGTAATGCAGCTTCCACAGCCCATTGGGTCAGTTTGACCTACATTTGCTGCATGACTGGCTCTGAATACATTTTTCATTAAGGTCCATATGTGATGTACTGCACGTGGTGATATCTTGGTAACATTTGTTCAGAAGATACATTTCACAGAGTCAACTTCCTTTGACATTTGAGACATTTTGACCTACATACACATTTTCTACATTGCTGAGTATGTTATATTTTGCAGTAAGGTACATATCTAAGATACCAGAAGCCATGCATTAGAGATATTTTCGTTTGTTTTGTTTGTTATAGTAATGCAGTTTTCTGTGAATTCCCATTCTGAAATAACAATGAGGGGATTAGCTGTCTTTGTCAGATGTCGTGCTATAAGATAGCAACATTCAGTTACAAGCTTACATTTTATACTAATAACGTCATTGTCTTTGGTTTTAACATAACATTGTAACTTTTAAATTATTTAAAATTTGGAAAAAAACTCATTTTATATTTAAATTTTGTTATTTAGTTTAATTTGCTTAAATTTGATTTTGGAATTGTTTATTTAGAAATTGTCATATTTTATTAATTTGGAATAATGTGAATCATTATTCGCTCTCTTTTGAAACAATTATACATTACCACTTGAAATTACTTTTTAATAATTTGACAATGTAAATTGTTATTGATTTAGTTACAGTCATATTAAGTTTTAAATCATAATAAATTGTTTGAACTTTTATTTTTTATCAGCTATGCCTGCAAGAAAACTCTTGTCTTTCATTAGACTAGCCCTCTGTCCCTTAGCCAAGCACTTAGTTAATTCCCCTTCCTTAACATGGAAATGGCTTTGTTGACAATTGCATTTTTAGATCACATGGCCTTAATGTCCATGGAGATTGTTTCATCAATTGGCCTCTATGTCAAGAATTCACATTAAATCTGTTCCTCAAAAAACCCTTGAGCCAATCAGGACATGGAATTCTCTTTTGATAGTCCCCTTTCAAAATTATATTCTGGGTTGCAATCAGGATTAGATGTGGTGGCCATTGTGGTTAACAATAGGGGTCAGATGTGGTGGCCATTGTGGCTAACAATGGGAGTTATCTGACACAATTACAAAAGGAACATGCATAGCAACATGTAACATAATTTTAGGTGGAAAAAATTGTTATACATGTATATTTTCCCAACTTGCGAAGACAGTGGGAAAAGGGAAAAAAAAGGGGGGGTTATAACACAGAAAGGTTACTTAATAAGACTATCTAAATAATAAATAAGTAAATTTATAAAATTTTACTGCATCTGACCTTGTTGAACTTCAGTTTATAGTCGAAAAATGCAACATGCTATAATTTCGATGAAAATCAAGATATATGGTAATTTAACTGCCAAAATTCTTAAAGATGATTTTATTTGCCGACGACAATTTTTTTATATTTCATAATTATAAAGGTAACTTTAAAGAAAAAATAAAGATTTCTAAAAAATATTCTCTCCTCAGTCTGTGGTGGCCGTTTAAAATTGGGTAATTTTGGCATTTTTGTGAAAAACTGAAAACTGACCTTTTTAATGACCTTTGTGCACTAAGATATGAATGGGTAGGTCAAAAATGATATATACTTTTCAAAGAAAAATGTTTATACTTTAGTTGAATATAGATAAATTAGCACATAATTTATTTGGTTTAGTGAAAAATAATTGCTATCTTAGCTGAAAAAAATGTCATTTTGACTGTATTTCATTGCTAAAGTATGCTATTTTTAGAAACAGCAATAGTACCCGAATGGAATGAGATATTGACAAAAAAAATTTTTCACAGGTTATATCATAATTAGTGACTTATTTACACCAAAAATCAAGATTATCTGGAAACCTTGCTTTTGGAAGGTTTTGCATGGTTTTCTGACAGACTTGCTCATAATATGTAATTTCTCACCACTTTCCAATTTACCATTTTTAGTCTTCCACCTACTCGTAGTAATCCATCTGAATCTAGAACTGGGGACAGTGCTAACAAGCTGCTGTTTTTCGGTAACTGTTTGTTGTTTTGCAAACATTTGATCTCACTAGAGTATGTTTCTTGTTGAACCTCCTTTAAAATTAGCACTTCAGATTCCTTCATGAAATCTACATTATTCCTCGTATCTTTTGAGTCTGTCCTACTCGTATGACATAATGCGGCCCTTTGTTTAAGAAACGAAACGGCTCTTACTACTCTTGACCAAGACGAGAATTGTTCAAACTGACTACTTCCTAGACGCGAAGAAATAACGGAAGTTTTTTAAAACATCCACTTAGCGGCGCATCTCCTTATCTCCTTCACTCTCAACTACTTCGAATTTAGTAGACTTTGATGCATTGTGTGAGTCCAGAAATTATTTAGGGCCAGTTAACCACTCAGATTTTCGAATATTTTCAGCCTCAAGTGGCCTTGTGCCGTAATCAGCTGGATTAAACTCTGTCGGTACATAGTTCCATTGTGATTTTGAAGATGATTTTAGAATTTTATCAACTCGATTGCTGACATATACATAAAACCTTCTTATTTCATTATGAATGTATCCTAGCACTACTCGACTGTCAGTATAAAAATAGGCAGAACTTGACGGTATTTTCAATTGTTTTTGAATAAACATAGCAAGTTCTGTTGCAAGTATTGCAGCGCACAATTCCAGTCTTGGCATTGTGTTTTCATGACCGGGCGCTAATTTTGATTTACCTAATACGAAACCGACTTGTGGATCTTCGTTGTCATCAAATGCACGAATGTAAGCTACAGAAGCAATAGCCTCCTTCGATGCCTCTGAAACGATGTGACGTTCACAACTTGAGCAATCAGCTAAAGATAAGCCAGTAAAGGATCGAGGTATCTCTAACTTCTCGAGATCTTTTAACGACTGCCTCCATTTCTGCCAGTTACAAAGCAAATTGCCAGGCAATGGATCATCCCAATCTATAAAACTATTCTGTAGAGCCTGTCTCATTATTAACCTTCCACCAAGGATAACTGATGCCATAAAACCGAGAGGGTCAAAAATTCCATTCATAACTGAAAGCACTCCTCTCTTTGAGTAGGGTTTTTCATCTGTCGATAACTGATATGTAAAAATGTCTATAATGACATCCCAAATCAATCCTAAACTTCTTTGTAGACAAGAGGACTCCGAGTTAAAATAAATCTCAGTAATACCTTCTGCTAAATCGTTATGTGAAAAGCTAGCAACAACTTCTGTGCTATTGGATAAGATTTTGTGTAGGAGAATATTGCCCCCCATTTATCAGTCTGTCTTGAGTCCTTTTAATGAGACTTATAATGTCGTTTGCAGTTTCACCAGAGACAAGAGCATCATCCACATAACAATTTTCTTTCACATATTCACAGACATCGTCGCACGTCACTCCTTCATGGTTGCATACAGCTTTACGAAGGCCATAATTAACAACTGATGGAGATGGAGAATTCCCAAAAACATGAACACGCATCCTATATTCTACAAGTGGCTTTTCAACATCATTGTCTCTGAACCAGATAAATCTGAGGTAGTTTCTATGTTGTTCATGTGCTTCAAAGTTAAAAAACATTTGCTCCACATCAGCAATTGCTGCGATTTGACCTTTTCTAAACTTCAAGAGAACGCCTACAAGATTATTCGTCAAGTCAGGTCCTTTGAGTAAAACATCATTCAAATAGATACCATTATACTTAGCTGAGGAATCAAAGACTACTCGAATTTTTTACGTTTTTTTGGAATGGTACACTCCAAATATTGGTAGATACCAAATTTCTTCTCCATCCTTTACAGGCAGATCTTTTCCATGAACTCCACAAAATGTTCTTGTTTTACAGAGTCACGTTTGAAACTTCTAGCTAGATTCTCTGCCCTTTGTCTTGCTTGGTGATAGTTGTTTGGAAGTTCAGGACGATTTTTGCGAAAAGGTAAAGGTGCACTCAAATTGCCATCTGATACCTTGAAGAATCCATTATCTATAACTGTCAGAAATTCTCTGTCCTCTTGTGACAGACCCGGTATATCATCCTCTATATATTTCTGCCAATATTGAGTTCTGTTTTAGTATCTTCCACTTTGAAACCATTCTCACACGGTTTAAGATATGATTCTCTTCCATTGGGCAGAATTGATGTTTTATTAACAGTTATCATTTCTGAAGCATGTACTACTCCCAGACATGTTTCTCCAATAATAGACCATCCTAACCGAAGGCACTGAGCATACGGTTAATTGTCTTTACCTATTCGTTGATCTATAACATGATGCGCAGCTATCATATCTCGTCCTATGAGAAGCAGAATCTCGGAATCTGGGTCATATTCTGGAATATATTGGTCTATATCCTGTAAATGCCTATACTATCTTGCGACTGCAGGAGTCGCAATTTCCTGTTTCGAGTTTAGATTTCATTACATTCTATCAGAGATGGGCAATTAAGTTTAAAGGTTCCAACCAATGATTCTAGTACATATCCAGTAGCGCGGCGCCCTGACTGTGTGGTTTTTCCTGCACTAGATGCTAAAGTGTATTCAATGACATCTGATTTTTCATTAAAGTGATCGAAGAATTTAGAACGAGCTAGAGACCTATTACTTTGATCGTCGATGATAGCATATGTCCTGAGGCTTTGTTCTGGTTTTCCATTTGGGTCAACATTAATTAAAATAGTTTTGACGCATGATTATCCATTAAATTGTCTCGTATCTAAGGGGTCACTGCAGATTTCCGTACATCTAGAATCTACTTGTGTGGTATCTTTGTCAGTTGTATGCTGTTCCCCACCATGATCTGACATGGCATACTGACGTTCAATATGAAATGCTGTGCAGTGTGCTGAATTTCTGCATTTTTCACATTTTATGTTTGCTTGGCAGTCTTTGTCAAGGTTTACCGCTTAAACACTTAAAACAAATGCCATGTTTCTTAATTATCTCCCTTTTTTCTACTAGAAGTTTAGCTAAGAATAAGCGGCAGTCAACTAAATTGTGTTTTTCATCTTCATGTATAGGACATTTAATGCCAGTAACATTTTGGTGTTCAACACTTGTCTTCCTTGCGTTTAAAATGGGTCGATTTGATGCAGTTGTGGTTGATTGAAATATATTGTCCAACTTCTTCTTATCCTTTCGGTTAACAGCAGATCCGACACGGGCTTCTGACTGCTGAAACTTGAAGCTTGGATAATTCATGCGAACAGCCATGCTGTGTTTAAATTTAACAATTGTTGCAAAAGGCGGATACATCACAGATTTATGTGATTTATATTTACTTGCTTGATCAACCCACTTGGTTTGCATAAAAGACGGTAATTTCCCCACAATTCCATTGACACCATATGACGAGTCAAAATATGACAATACCATTCTGTATTTCTCATTTTCTTTGACGGATTCTATTTCGGATAACAAATCGGCTAACTCATATAGCTTATCATATTCATTGTTGTTAATCTTAGGGAATTTGTCCAATCGTTCCTTCAGGGAGGCTGCAATGCTTTCTGGTGCCCCATACCTTTCATCGAGTCTTTCCCATATTTTCTTCAAACCACGGCTTTCATCATGAGCATTCGCAACTCGTAAACTTGCTGCTTGTTTTTTCGATTGCGGGCCCAACCATCTGTTCAACAAGTGTAGTTCTTCAGAGTTAGTGGCATCAAGTTCTCTAGTGATGTTAACAAAGCTATTTTTCCAACTATAGTACCTCTCTGGTTTATCATCAAACTGTGATAATCTTGATAGCAAAAGGTCCTTTTTCATTATATACTTAGTCAAATCTGATATCCCAGGTGGATTTGCACTGACATTTTCAGAATACAGTGGAATATCTGGAGCCCTAAAAATAGGCTGATTGGTTTGAAAGGTTTGACTGGCAACAGGTTCTTTTTGTTGACAATTGTTTGGAACAAATTCATGTACACTAGGGTTCAAATTGTGGTCACTTGGTTCAGGCATCTGATTTGCAACATAATTTCTTACAATGTCAGATTTACATATAAGGCAGTCTCATCTGTTTTGAGAAAGTCTCATTTTCTCAAAACGGGAATTTTTTCAAGTTTTTCCTGAGTTTTC
>JAOXYJ010212450.1:0-10322 GCA_028566555.1 Lithophaga nigra
AACACACAAAACAATATACGAAAGGACAATTTAATAACAAAATATTTAAACTGAACAATACAAGACCGCTAATGAAAATGTCAAATAAAGCCATGTTCCATAAAAATACGGAAGCATATGTAGGATTCAGAAATATAAGCAATTCTTACTGCTTTGTGATATCTAAAATGTCAATATCGGCATAGACACTTGTGTCGCTGGTTAGGCCAAAAAAATGTATAGGGGAGCAGAAGAGAGCCTCCCCCATTACACATTTTTTTTCGGCCTAAGCAGCGACAGAAGTGCCTATGAGTGTAGTAGTCGTACATACCGGGAAAAATAGAAAATTATTAACCAGTGCTTGGAAAAAGGATAAGCCTGCAATAGATCGGAACATTTGCCAAGCGATAACCAAACCGTTCCTTTTTAAACACTTTGTCACATAACCATGTCATTCCGCATATACAATGGATACTGGATATGTTGCTTCACAACCAAAAGTATACAGCTGGAAAAAACAAATTATAAAGTTTTTATATAGATCATCAGATATATAGATGTAAAAAACAAATTTGCAAGCAATCAGGAAGTCCACGATAGCTTTATCAGTTGGTCTGCTTAAGACTTTTGTTTGTTATTAATCTTGTAATTTATTCTGTTACAAGTATTTTCTTCGGATTCATATGACCTATTTTTGCTCATTACTTTTTGATGTAAATTATGATACATATATTCTAGCATATGTTTTATGTTATAACGACGTTTTTGTGTTTTCACTTCGTTGCCTTTTACGAAGTATTTCAAACAACGTCCAATAACTATCACATGAAATCTCTATAAAAACATTCTTGACAATTTGTTGAGGCAGACATGTTTGTCATTTCACCAATTAACCGACCACTTGTTTCTAGTTAAGTGTTTTATTGGCCCCAATAAGACTTAGTATTAAAACTTTTGTTTACGTAAAAATGTCACTATGCAATCAAATTGCTAGAATACCTGATAATGTAGAAAAACTCTAAGCCCTAGATTCTACCTCATTGCCAAAATATACACGTGTTTACTATCAACACCATTATGTTATATAGTTAACCCAAACTGGCAGATTTGTGCAGCGGTTAGACGCTAACGTGTTGTGCAAAGTTTTCTGACCCTATTAGCGGGCCGGTAATGACAATATTGACCTTTCATACCTGCGAAGGTACCTTGCTGCCATATAAAAAACAGGTATTCAAACCAATGGCGACAAATTAAGTGCAGAATGTGAAAACATCCAAAAAACATCTTCGTTTTTAATTCTTTAACTTTAACAAGTGAACTTGAACTGAATTTCCCTAACGTTGCTGTAGTTATATTGATTTTCGCGGTTTTTGACTAAATATTTGAACAGCTAAAATAAGTGCTTATTATAATAACTGACATTAACAAGGCACGCATGATAAGTTGCAACCATTCGTAAGATTACCGACATGTATAACTATACAGGCATGAAGGGTCCTCCTAAAAATGTGAAAGAACGTCCTTTACTTTCACTTTTAGTATATACCGATATTTCGTTATTGAATAATGCCGATTACTTGCATTTATATTTGCTTGAACAAAAGGATCGCACTTACAAAATTATAACCAAAATACAAAATGTTGCAAAGTATTTTCCTCTTTTTTATCTGATTTATTTTATTTTATTAGTTAAAAAGTTAAAATTTCGAAAGAGTGGTACTAAGATCGAAAGAAGAAGGAAATGTTAATCTGATGACAAATGAACAAAAACAGAAAGAAACACTGGGTGGACAATTTCAAGCCTAAGAATAAGATACGTTGACAACAGGTAGTAAAACAAACATGTTGAACGAAAATACGTCTTTATCTCCCTGATAGGTGAATAAATTTCTTTGAACTACTAGCACCAAATTGTATACAACTAATCTTAAATTAGGGCTGTGATATTTGATGTAGTTCTTTGTTTATTAATAATTGACGAAGTCCGCATTTTCTGTTTGTAAAAAAAATAAATTTATTTTGAAGTATTCTTACAAATTGAAATCAAAGTTCTTTCGTTTCAATATTTCAAAATATCACAGAAGAAAAAGAATCATGTAACGGTATTGACATTTTATTCTCAATCTTGAGTTGTTCTCGACTAAAATTTCGAAGTTGAAAGCAGCAGATCAAAGATTGTCAATAATTGGATTCATGCGTTCTTTCTAAAGAGCTGTTACCTCAGACAAAAGTCATAATATTAATTTTGCTACATACAACATAGCCAAAAATTAATCTTTTCACATGTATATGCTGAAACAGATGTATTTGTATTGAACGGCACATCATCTATCCAACATCATTTGATACATTGACAAACTTTTAGACTTTTGTCTACGGTAGTCTTTTTTCATTATTTTTTTTTATCGTAAATAATTATGAGCTTACATGTATTTTAATGGGTCAATCTTTTTTTAAAATGATAAAAATTTCCTTCAAAGTACAAGTAAGAAGTTATCATTTACTCGTAGTAAATAATCTAAGTACTGACCCTTCGGGTGAGCGCAACGTCATGAACGTCCCCAGACCGCGACGATGATATTTTAGCCTTTTTTCAGTGTTCGATAGAAGCCAAAAGAAAACAAAGCCCTTGACCCCACGTTTATTTTTGGTCAATCAATTCGTTATTTCAGTAGGCAAAAAATATCAATTTAAAAAAATATGGATTGACTTTAAAATAATTGGCTTTAAAGTAAAATTTTTAGGAATTTCTGGCGATATCGTGTATATTCTATGTATTTTTTGGTGTTCTCATCCTCAATCTTTGAAAGGCTGTATCTCGAAAACGAATTCTGTTACGCGTAATATTTTTAACATTTTCCGGCGCGTCTCATGGTAATCGTATGCAAAATTTAAAAGGAATTCTATTGAGAGGACATTTACTGTACCTTCACCTTAAAAAGTAGTTACCGGAAGTACGTAAAGAAACGATTTCGTTCAAAATAAACAAAAATAATGAATATTATTTCCGAAGTTTATGCACGATAAAAAAGCCACCAGACATAACTGCATATTCTGGGACTCTAATTGCCTACAGGTGCTATATGTCATCAAGTAACAATGAAAATTTAAAAAAAAAATTGTATCCTGCAAAAAACCAAATACAACTCTGTGCAGCTATAAATACTGCCTTGGTCGGTTTGTCTGTACATATATACAAAGGATTCTAAACCACACCAACTGTAAAAAGTCTGGAAATGTTAACGGTCGCTATGACTAAATTATTTTACTATCCCAGTATTTATAGTATAATGCTAGATAAGACAGTTAGGTTCATTTATTTCAGTGACCACGAATATATTTCCTGGTATATATTAGTAGTTACATTTTTTTCAATATGTTGTTGAAAACTGGGATATTGTAAAGAAATTTTTAAACATCGAGTTGAGTTCAAAAGCTCTTTACGTTTTTACAAGTAATTGGCTGGCGAAAAAACTATCAAAGATTCTGTTCTCTTCAACCTCGTATTTAATTTGCGTAATGTTAAGTGCAAGAGTAGAATTATCCATGTTCATTTTGTAGCTTGAGTTATGTATGTCTGTGTAAAATTAAGGTAATTTCATATATCTATACTCCTTAATGTTATACTGCCAATGGCAAAAAGTGTTTAACAGACAATAAAAAGGGAAAAGAGAGATCGTTTCACAAAGACCGAAGGAACAACGCGATCAATGCATGCTATCTGAAAACAGCAAAATTTCAAAACTATTTTTATTAACGACTTCTTATAATAGGGAACCAATGTCATCATAAGGTCTTTAACATACTTTAATGGGAAAGGAATTTAATGTTCGACAATTTGACGCTAAAATTCGAAGGGTATTTTAATAAAATTTAGATGAAACAAAACGTAGAAGTGTCAATTTTGAAGAGGCTATTGAATAAAATTTTATGAACAACTTGAAAAACCATGACGAGGCAGTAATATCTATATAATGCTTGTTGAAAAGACCATAAAGATATCGCGGAGAGATTTATATGCCATTATCGACGACAAATATAGTCCTGGGTTAATTGGAGAGCCAAGACCCTCCAGTTAAGCATCTCTTTAACAATGATCAACGTATCATGATAGCGTTTGAGACTATCTGTTTATTTGTAGTTTATTCTTGAACGTGTCAGCAAATAAGAAGATTCACTAAGCATCAATAAAAGTAGTTAAAGGTAGAAGGATGGAGCCAATGTTTCTCCCTATCTAAAGTTATAAATCCCGCTGTTGACTAAATTATCACTTATTCATTTACGACGAGTATCAAATCGCTTTACAATAGTTTAACTTTTAGTGAGGTATTAAATTGTTTTATAAGTTGCATTAATCGTCAAAACAGATAAAATTAAGTCACAAATAAACTCTCCAGTCTTACGAGGCGCCACAGGTTGTAATCAACCGTCAAGTATGCCAACTATTTGCATTTAAAATTTGAGAAAGTACTTTCCTTTCAATCTGAGGCTTTGCTGATTATGTCTCAATTGGTTTGATTACTGGTCTTTATTGGTCCCATAATCAATCTTTTTAGGGGTAGTTCAGATTCTATTGGAGTGTTTTTTGTTGTTTTTTTTTTTAAGGTCTTCACTGTTGCTGTACAAGCAATCGATCGAGTGCACCCTTTTTGTTAATGATAAACCGTTAGTGAAGTAACATATTAACTTATATTAATGCTATAAATGTATAAGTAATAAAGTGAAATATGAAAAAGATACAGGTCAACAATTGTCTGACGACTTAACAAGTTACGTTTGCAGTAATGTGTCGGTTTTCCTAGCGCCTATAATCGCCTCTGGCATTTTTTCGTCATCTCTAGCCGATTAAACTGTCTCGAAACAAGTAAGTACTTTGTATTAAGTTAAAAAATCCTATATTCAAACAGGAACTATAATTTGGTAAAAGCTATCACAAGTCGGATACTGGAGTAACACTGAAGGAGAAACAAGTAATGAATATAATCCTGAAATATCGACAGCCTAACAGATATGAGCGCTGATTGCATGCTATAAATGTTCCTATTTCTGATATCTTTAAAAGAAAATGAGAAAGCCGTGTGATTCTTTATTTATCATGAAAACGGTCAAACTTGAAAAAAAATTCCTCAGACGACTCCTGATGGTTTAATGCCAGTAACTAAAACAAAAGTCATAGTTCACACATAATACGACAACACCAGCATAAACAAACCAGATACTGATAATTGCTTCATCAAACGAAAGTGAGAAGTTGTGCACAATAGGATAAGTACATCCCTCAAAGCATACAGCACCAATTGTGAAGTCCTAATTCGTAAAGCTTGTATAAAAGCTACAATTAGGAACGAGAGACATAGAAAACACGTCTGCAATAAGTTGACTACCAATTTGTGATGAAAAGCATAAAATTTTGTAGGTATCTTTCCAGTTTAAGCTTTTAAGAACTTTGTTGAATAGTCTGCAAAACAAAAGAAAACCCCTGATACCTAGAAGCCCTAGAGTATCGCATCAGCTACAATACAAAGACCTCAAAGATACATATGTATAGAAAGCAGAAATATTTACACCGAATATTTTTGTATGAATGCAGAGTTTACAGTACCTCAATTGATTTTACCATAACATCAACAGTCATTATAAGTAAGATAAAATAAATTAAAATGAAAATCTATTGCATAAAAAATAAAAGAAAACCAAAAGAATATTATTTAAAAATAAATAGAATAAAATACGTTACTAAAATAAAATAATGATGTATTGCTTATTTAAACAAGTCCCCAGTCAAGCACCATGTGAACGTTGACCATTCTCTTGTCCATTGGCCGTCGTCATCATTAACATTTAAAATTTTAATCTTCTCCGTTGAAACTTAACTTTGCAGGATTTATGTATGGAATGTCCTCTACAAGAGTTTCTCATCTCGTGCAAACCAGATTTCAAACATGACTGTAGTGGGCTGAAAAACGAAAAACAGCAACTAGCTTGCAAGCCATTGCCTAAGTTCTTTGCTGATTTGGCAACTGACATGGCCGTTAAATGCAATTCTTACTTCTGATTGTCAGACACTTTTAAGAAACTACAAGGACAATTGAATTGTTACATTGTTGGAAAGGGCTTCATTTTATGCCAATCAATTGACCAGTATGGCCGCATGGGCAGTTTTGTTTCTAATTAGTTGAGATTTGGATATATTTTAAATGAAAGTATACAAACAGAACATTTATGTATAATATAGAATTCTGAACTGAATTATAAGAGTTCTCTTCTTTTATTTAGATCAGTTTGGCTTTATCCGGGGATGATTCAAAGGAGAAAATAGTTGCTTGCTATATGATGTAATACTATATTCAGAAGAAACCAACCTTCCTGGACTTCTATTATTTATAGACTTTGAGAAAGCATTCGATTCACTTAAAATGTATAAAACTGTAGGAAACTAAGGAGTATCTCCCTCATGCATAGCTCTGTCCTTAGCTGGTTTTTTCACTTTTTTGTCGTTTTGGCATTTATTTCTGCTCTACAACCTTTTGGCTGTTGTTATGGCTTTCCATATTTTTAGGCCTCGAGCACAACTAATAAGACGTTGTTTGTCGAAATCCTCATATTGTGCACTAAATATGGTATCGTGATTGTTATATCTACCACTGGGTGGATACCACTGCTGGTGGACCTTACGTCCCTGAGGGTACCATAGTTCAGTTGCTAGTATTTCGGTACTGGCATAAAATTGATACAAGCACTTTTAATTTACCACATTAAAATGTATAAAATTGTAGGAAACTAAGGAGTATCGCTCTCACGCATAGCTTTGTCCTTAACTGGTTTTTGCCTTTAACGTGTTGGTCGTTTTTGCATTTATTTCTGCTCTACATCCTTTCGGATGTTGTTATGGTTTTCCATATTTTTAGGCCTCGAGCACAACTGATGAGACTTTGTTTGTCGAAATGCGCATATTGTGCACTAAATTTGGTATCATAGATTATTATTTTATTTGATTTTCTGCAAAAAAGTATCACCTTTTTTGTAACGTTGGGCCATCCATTCAGAAACGGTCTGAACAATATCATGTCATCAGTCAATCAAATGGAAATCTTTCGGAATTCTTCAGTATCTAAAGAGATTTTCGACAGTGGGACCCCTTTTCACAACGTCTGTTTATTTTGTTTCCAGAAAACTAGCGATAAAAAATAATACAAAAATGCAAGATCTAAAAAATTTCAACACTGAAAACAAATCGTCCCAGAAAATATCTCTACAACAAAGCTTGAAGGAACTGAATAGCTATACCTGGCTGTCCGGGCTAAAAATAAATTATACAAAAACTCAAGTAATATGGATATGTCCAAATTGTGATCTTACCTGGGGAAGATTTACTTTTAATTATCTTGGTATTGGTTTTGATATAGACCTTTCAAAAATGATAAAAATTAATTATGAGAAAAACTAATTGAAATCAAGTCATTACTTAAACTGTGGATCAAAAGGAAATTGTTTCCAATAAGTCGTATAACAGTCTTAAAAACTCTGATAATACCAAAACCCATCTATTTACCACGCTTCCAAATCCTGGTTATCAACTTTTAAACAGTTTAGTGATATGTTCTTTCAATTCATATAGCAAAGCTCCTTGGAAAAATGAAAAGAGACGGGAAAGAATCAGGATATAGCGGATAAGACGAGCCATACATAGTGGAAGAGTAATATGATATTTAATCAACTTGATTTGAAATGATTAATAAATATAGGTGATTTATGTGTTCAAAGTTAAAAATTTTTATTTTTTTTTTTATTTATTTATTTATTTTTATTTATTTTTTTTTTTTGAAAAATGTTCTCCAGGCATGGAAAGCTATTCTAAGCAAAGACGTCAAAGATCAGTCAAGGGAGCACTTTCTTAAAACCCCTGTCTGGTGTAATAGTACTATAAAAATTAATAATACATCCGTCTCTTTTAAAGAGCGAAAAAGAAAGGGTGTAATAATAGTAAATGATATAGTAAACGAAACAGGACAATTCTCTTTTCGAGAATTTCAAACCCGTTATAATTCTGAAATACCATGTTTTAATATATTGTCTGAAAATATATTATTAAAATTTTGTGAGGAATAGTACTTTGAAAATAGAATACCAATATCTACCCGGTAAAATAGCTTTAGTTTTGAAAAGTGAGAAAGATAGTAGAGGCATATATGTAGTTTTAAATAAAACTACATAAGATCATAGAAATAAAAAGAAATGAATGGAAATGTTTGACTTAACAGAAATTGACATGAACAAAACTTATAAACTCCCATTCTGAATTACTAAAAACTCAAAGTTTCAGTGGTTGCAATACAAAATACACCATCTCAGGCTAATAACAAATACCTTTTCTACATAAAATCAAAATAAAAGAGGATTTAATGATTCTTCTAACCAAAAATGAAACAATTGTACATCTGATCTGGGAATGTGAAAATGTCCAGGGTTTACTGGAAGCTTTTGCGTAACGTACAAATTTCACGTTAAATTATAATAATAAAAAAAAATATTTTGGGATTGTTTGAAGATCAACATTCCTCCGTGAATAACAAAATCCTTCTTATAATGAAAAACTATATTTACACTTGTAGATGTCGATTCAACACTGAACTTGACAGCACTTATTAACAGTGTAAAAGAGCTATACAGAACTGAAAAGATCATGGCTATAAAGTATGATTAACCCGATAGTTTTCATAATTCATGGACTTCTTGGCATACTTTATTATAAAATTATTATTAATGTAGTATAAAAAGCTGTGAGAGTTTCAATGTAGACGCAATTCCTTATTCTAACGATTTAAATTTTTGTCCACTTGTTATACAAGCAGTTACTGCTGTGACTCTACTGTCAAACTTCTTTTTCTTGTATGACACAAACTCTCTTTCTCTTTTCCCACTAAGAAATATGGTGCAATAAAATAAATTCTTACAAATTTTGATGCAAGCGTAGTGCCTTTTTCTTTCCAAAAAGTTTTCTCGTCTTTTCTCTTTTCTACTTTCATAGATATTTTGTCATACAGAAAATTGTAAGCATGTTGTGAAAATTACAATTAAATAATAAATGTGATAAATTGAAAGATATTTGTATCGTAAAATATTCTGTCTTTTACCTATATATATGATGTTCAGTTATCAAATATTACTATATTAATCTGTATGACCTGAAAAAATAAAATAAATATAAAAAAATAAGAGTCCTCTTCTGAATATGTAGACTGATACAGCTAAGTTCTGTACTGGAACTAGACACTTTATGGATTTCACCAGCATTTTTTAAGTTATTTTATGTTTTAGTACCAGATGTACTTTCTAATCTTGTTGACAAAGCGGGTATGTTTTATCAATCACACACTTTTTCAATACATTTAATGCAACACAGTACATAAAACTCGCAGATTGTTGAAATATTCATTTTCCTTCAGGCACTGATGATATAATACTACTTTTATTAACCTGTCTACTTGCTCTGTCTGCTCTTACATTTATTGTACAAGACAGAATGTTCTAATATTTATTGTACAGACAAAAACTTCCGACAATTACAAATAAACAGGCAAAAATGAAATCAATCTCAAAATATTAACGGTTAAAAAGGTATTGATTACACTTGTCATTCAAAATTTGAACCATTTCATTCTATCATCGTGAAAGTATAAAAAAAAGACTGAATATAGGTTTTCTTTAACCACAGAATATCAGCATGTTACTGACTCATCGGATCATTTCACTTTTACAAATTTTTATGAATTTTCGTTTTGCGTTTCACATATATTATATACAGAAAAGCTATAAGCAAATTATATTCACATGACGTCATAGTATCCGTTCATGTAGAACATTATCATAAGTACTTGAAAGGAGTAACTGTACAATGAAATGGGCTCTCCGTTCAAATGTTTTATAAATAACTATTTTTTATAAGAACAACACTTAGGGCTTAATTAAAGAGATGCAATTGTGGCCTATTATGGACACAACCTTGTCTTGTAAGTTATGTAAAATGAACATTGCATGAACATTATATTCAGTCTTCAGAATATACATTATGTTGTTTAGAACTGATTGGCCATTGTGAAATCTCAGGTTCTAAAAAATAAGATTTTTAAATTGGACACACTATATGCTTTCCTAGGTACCTAAATTACGAAAGAAATACAGGTATTTGTCTTATCACTTATAACCAAACGGTAAAAATGACTTCTTTGAACGTTGTATAGCCAAGTGACCTCGAAATTAAGGGGATACCCAACACCTAAGGGAAATAACTCTGTAAAAATCAGATAAACGTTTTAATCCTATATGATTTGATATCAAAATTA
>JAOXYJ010212561.1:0-10321 GCA_028566555.1 Lithophaga nigra
ACTGACATAATAATCAATAGGTAAACCAGGTAATTAATACATCTGCCCTGAGTTTTTAATGCATTGATACCAATAAACATCTTTGTAACTCTCCAGGATTAAATTTCTTTAGTTCTTTAAAATTGCAAAATAGTTTTTAATAAAACACCACATTTCGTGACAACATCCTGAAAATGTATTGAAATATATATTTTGTTTATCATAGATTAGTTGTACATAGTTTAAAGCGCATGAATTATTTTCAAAATTGGTGAGACGCAAATTTATTCAATTTTATTATTATTTATCCCATTACAGTGAATGGAAGTCTTACAGTGAAATTCGAGTTAACTGCCCCTGAAAGGGGAAGTAACTCTAGTTTATCGAAAAGGGTGAATTCCCAAAGGAGCCAAACCAGGTATGTTGACAGGATAAGCATCTCCTGCTATGCTAGCATCACCCGTCGTGCGATTTCATGTCACGTCCTGTAATAGTAAAATCTGGGAATAATCAAATTCTTCAATGAGGGTCTATTTTATCTATAACGAAAAGATGTCATCACTAATATGAGGCAGGTGTAACCGGTAAGAAGACGAAGTTATCACGCGACTACATTACATGATACATACCGTTGGAAAGCAATATGGATACGTCCCCCGCCCTCTGTCCCTGTTGTTGCACCAATGAGAGGTGGAAAGACCTTCTTCGGAATGCCGGGATCGGGCCGTTTATTTTGCGGGAAATCCGGAATTGTCAACTAAAACATCGGGAATTCGGGATTTAAAAATATCGGGACTTAGGAAAGAACACTTTAATTCACTGGGAAGACAGGATTTAATTTTACCGGGATGGATTCTTCATTCTAGTGATCTTTTTTGCACCTTCAGCTTACGATTTTTGGCGATAATATTTACTTACTTACTTAATGATACTTAATAATCTGGAGATCTTTAGGCATAATTTCTCAGTCATTTTCAATTTTTCGAATAGTTTCTCGTCAAACATTCAGAAACAGTAAATATTTCAAAAGTTTTGGTCTATTTTGACTTATTTTGACTATTTGAAAATGGTATGTAGATAATTATAACGATTTATTGTTTATTTTCACGAGAATTTGGGATTTTGAAGTTTATGAATGAGACTCCCTCCTATCCATTTCAACAATACAGTGGGGTAATAACGTAATGCTATTCTGCGAAACCCCCGCGAAATCTTAATAAAGTTTTTTTTTTCCTTCTTACCGCTAACTCATGAAGGTTAGTAGACTGCCTGACACATTGCAAACTACCAAAATTAACCCGAAAATCAAACTTGATGCGGTTTGCTTTCCTGAAGACTTGGTTTTTACGTTTCTTTTGGTGGTCGCCTTTTCAGGTTTCGCAAAACCTCCTACTTTATCTAACTTAAGAATTTGCCTTTTTTATTTAAAAATGAAAATTACGTAAAATATCGTGTGTTACATCCTGAAAATACTCCTTATGCTAAAAGTTGACCCCTTTTTTAAAGTTAATTTTTGTTTCATCACGAAGACTATTCTTGGCAATTTTCGGTTTTTTCGTTGGCCTATCTGTTGATATAGTCATTCTATTCCCTCTCATAACCTTAGCAATGTACATCTCGCATCCTTCGGTTGGTTCTGTTTACTAAAAATAGTTTTGACTTTTTGGAAATCACCCATTGACATAAAGTGATATGATTTCGCTTCACAGTAATCTGTTTCAAGGTCAATTCAGCTTGTCAACAACATGCAGTTTCTTTCATTTATTGTTTGTGAAAATTTTCTTTCCTCTACGAGTCTCATCAATGAGATTTGGTGTTAGATGTGTTAATTACATAATAAGAGGAGTGTGCACTAATGGTACTTGGCTTTTGGACATATATAATAAACAAGGATACAAGGAAATTAACAGAAAAGTAGGAAATACTTTTCACAACCAACAAAATATTTTGTAAATTGGAACCAACCCTATCCCTCATTGACTATAGATTTTTTATCAGTGATTTTATGCAAAATTAATTACTTGATTAAGTTTCTAAATATCACCCGTTACTGATATTTCTTTTATCGAAATTTTCATCCACAAAAAAATTGTATGGCACCATATATGGGAAATCTATCAGAAATTTAAAGCTTGTAAAATCTAAAAATAGAGTCAAGTTGAATAATTCCCTATCCCATAAACTGCATAGACAACACATTTTGGACTGTGTTTGTTGTAATTTAGAAAATAATATAGTCATTTAAACAATTTCAGCTAAGTTTAACCCAGATCCCCATTGCTATCCAGTTTTGTGGAGATCAAATTATTTTTAGGTAGTGAGACCATTGAAATGCTATTACTAGTATGTCAATGGAAATTTACAGACAGTAGGTTAGACAGAAAATTAAGCCCAATAAGGGATGAGGTGGAAATCGATAAAGAGTAAGAGAAAAAAAATAAATAAGAATAAATCAAAACTGAAAGTAAGTCATATATTCAGCCCAGCATATGGATTTATTTATGGTTTACATGATATCTGGAATGAGTGCTTCATAGAAAGTGAGATACGATGTAATTCCAATATCGGTTTTTCCGCTTCGGTGACAAAATTTCAATTTGTCTCAAACTGACGTTTTCCGTTGACAGATTTTACATCTGCACTTCATACAAATGACAGAAAGATGTTTTTTACGATAGTGTTAGTCTGTGATTAGAGTTAGCTGTTGTTTTACTTTAATCGACACGATCAAATTAACGAAAAACGACGTGAAAATTGTTGGCATGAACATTGAGGTCAGATCGTGACCAGCCTTCCGACTGCATATTGTACATTTAGGTACATTCAGTATTTAACTCTACGTGATCAACGATTGTCTAAAAGTCCATGGTGCAAGGTCACTGATGCCAGTTTTGACAATTTGTTCCGTCACAAACGTGGTGTGTACCGGACTTGTCATCGGATCGGCCATGAGCGAGGTGGAACTTCCGGCCTGCATTTCCATGGACGTAATTGCGGCCGTTTTGGCTTTAAAAATGAACTTTTCATAGTCGCGTTTCAAAAATTGATCGCCAAGCGAAGAAAACACTTCGAAACCGCAAGATTGGCATAGAGAAAGAAGGATTAATTAGTCACGTTTAACAGTCACGTTCTGAAAGACGACCGTGGCGTCGAAAACGAATTTGACGAAATGGCGTCTCTGATGCAATCGTATTGCGACGAAAAGGGGGTTCGAGACAATGGGTAATTGACTGGAATTGAGATGGCACAAGAACTGAAGAAAGATTGAAAACCATGTTTGTAAGGCTTCTGTTGTGTAAAAAAAAGACAAAACCCATCCTTTTTAACTTTCTTTGAAGTGTTATTAAATTGTCAAGCGTTCGTTTCTCAGATCAATGGGCTTCTCGTTCTGATCAACCAGGAATGTGCGCATGAATTTAATCGTTCTGGGTAATAACTATAGACAGATGAGATCGATGGTGTACCTGGGCGACTAGTCAGGAAAAAAACGTGTGAATGACGGAAAGCCGACTTTTGTTTCAAATTCTCCTTGGACGAGGCTATTGGTGAAGTTACTGATAGGCTGAATGTTCTCTTTCGTAATTGCCGGATTGGTCGGCATTTGTGTCGTAACCCTAGATTGTAACGTCGTATCCCAATGGATTTTCCAGGAGATTCCTCATGGAATTCGTCACACCGAAATACATTTGGTATCCCTTGCTCATTTTGAGAATGGCTTTCAGAACGGCTGTGTTGGGAAAGAGTTTATTTCGTTCAGTGATTTTTAGCAGCAGTCGTCTTCGGATTTCGTTGTTTATTTCTTTGATCTCGTACGATTCCGTAGAAACGAAGTCGTTTAAGTTTGTCCGTCGTCGTGAGAATAACCATTTCGTATCGTTTGAAAGGATCCAAATAAAACGAGGGATTGTTGTGTAGCGTTTCGAGGTTCCCACCATGTCCTCTCTCGACCTAATTGACTCTATTTCGGTTCGGAATTTTATTTCGCGTTTGTTCGGTAGTTTCGACGAGGCATTTCAGTATTTTAAAAAGACTGATAACAGTGTGACCTCGTAAAAAAGTTTTGTCCGTTACAGACACTTTTTAATGTAGTTTTATCAGTTTATCTGAGATGACCAAAGCATCGTTTCGACCGATACGTTCTCCTCGAACGTCACTCGAATTTTTTTTTACCACAACACTTTTTTGAGTTGTTCCGATTTTTGGGTGATGTCGAAGACAAACAGGGGATACAAGGCTTTAAAATCCGTCGGATCGATATAACCGTTACTCAAAATCTATCCTTTCCGTAATACTTGTGCCTGATGCTTTCTGTCTCGTTGATCGCGAGTGCCATATGAGCCCAAACGAAATGCTTAAGTGTATTGTTCTTCTGGATATGTTTTTCCGTTCAGGTCCAACCTATTTTTTTTTTACTTTACAGTGATCGAATATGGCCGAACTCTGGTCCTGATTGATCGATTGGGCAGAAATGAAACGATAATCCACCGCGGTTTTCTGTATTCAGTGAGAGCACCGGTCTCTAGATGAATTTATTGGATTCCGAAACGGCAAAACGTTTGCAATATCGGAATACCTCTTCGATTTCCGTTTTATCTTCGATCATACAGACGAGTTCAACGCAAGGAATTAACCAAGAGACCTTTTTCCAATCAAATTTTTCCGGGATTTTTTCTTGGGTCCTTTTAGATGATTTTAGTATCCGTTATCCGAGTCTCGACCTAAAGACAATTCGTTTCATACCGTGCAACATCTAACTGTAATCGTAGACGAAACCTAACACCTGTTTTAACGGTACCAACCACTGAAACCATCCACTTGGACGCAAATAATTCATCGCGAACGCTTGAAAAGCTTTAAATCCTAAATTGGCCTTAGAATTGACTGCAACAGCCAGTGTCTTTGACCCACTTTTGATGGATCTCGCAAAATCGTAGCGGGGCGTTAATATTCCGAACATGGTCGTCCCAATACTGGTATGTCCTACATGTCCTTAAGTCTATGCGTCATAATTTTAAACAGATACATAACAGCATTGTTAATGAAGGCCATTTTCTGATCTTTTCCTAAAGCGGACCCTTTGCCTTTTTTCACCAATCATCTTTTCAATAGTAAATGACTATCCGACACAGTTTTTCTTTTTCTTTTTGGAATTTGACTCGAATCTGAATTATCATCACATTACTGTTTAGAGTCAATCCCACGACTGGATCGTATTTGTATATTTTGTATTCTTCTATGGATTCGTCCAGTAGCATGAATTCGCGAATGTTGAAGATTTTTGCCTTTTTTCATTTATTTGTCGCTCTTATTTGAATATTATTTTTTTCGGGCCACATTGACGACTTAAGTGATTCAGCTCCCTCTATGGTATTACTCAAGCATAAAATTTTATCGTCTACGTTATGCTTGGATAGGTAGACGAGGAGGCTTCCATAGCAGGAGAGGCATAATTCTGAATGATGTCTTAAGATTAAGACGGTTAGTGTTTAGTTAACTTTTGGACTCCTACACAAGCGGCTTTTTCCACTCTGTCGAGGATGGCTTTCTAGGCTTCTTTCAAGGCATAATCCGCTGTTACATGGCTTAACTGACAACGGATTTCACTTCCCACGATCTTGCCGAGAGTATCGAAAATTCCACGTCTCCCGTAAGCGTATCTCTCCCTGAATCGATGTCTTGGAATGAACATTTATTTTCTTTTTTTTTTAATTACTTAAAATGTTTCTTAGCATATTTTTGAATTGATTCATGATGATGTGTTTCCTTCATTTCAATTCATCTAAAATGTGCACGATTTCCATCAGCATATGCACGAACAGTCACTTCAAATCGATCGGTTAGGGCTTTGAAGAAGGTCTTTTCCTTCTACATTCAGAGGACTCCGGCTGAAGAAGAGATGTTCATTATTTTGCTAAAAACGGCCATGATGGCCCCACTGCTGCTCGCTATTGGGTAAAGATCATTTGGATCGTGGTTACGTTTCTCGGCATCGATTTGCAACAAGATGCAATAATATGCGTCTTAATCGTCTTCGGGTTCCCAGAGTCTTTTCGTTCCGTCGTATCTCTATGACGATATCGTCTTTGATGATGCCGATCGATTTATTCCCAGTTATGTATAATTGATCTATTTCCTCTGAGATTCCGAGTCCTCGAGTCTTTTTGTGTATGGCGCCGAGTAGGTATTTAACGGTAGGTTCGCCTAAAGTCGTTAATCTGGGATACCTAAAATCTTCTGGTGGGGCAGATTAGGGACTTCTTCTGAAGATGGTACTCAAGGAGGAAAAAGTGCTAAAGGATGGTCGTGGAGGAGTGCTTAACAAGAATCTTCTGAGTTCTCAATTTTCTCACCGATTTCCATTACGGTTTGTTTTAGGCTTCCGTTATGGGTTTGTAAACTAAGTTTTTGCAGTTTTTGAACTTTACTTTCCATTTTTGAGTTTTGAGTTTTTGAGATTTGAGTTTTAAAGTTTTTAGTTTTAGAGTTTTGAGTTTATGCGTCTAGCTTCAAGCATCTATATGTCTTGCTCTATGTGTTATCAAAAATATAATCAGTCGAAATTGCTTCGGTATTTTTCTTCGTTTTTGGCAAACGTTAGATCAATTGCAACCATGGAGTCGGTATCGTTTTCCAACATTCGCGACAGAAGTTTTTGCCACCTTCCCCGGCGCAGTGATCTTGGTAGATGTGGTTGACATTATTTCCGTGTTTTTGAAATATACGAAAACAAAATTAACCTTTTAACAAACGATCTTTCTCGGAACCCTTAAATACCCCGAGGGAACCTCGCGGTATGGAAATAGGACCCAGCTTTTCCGGCCGCGGGGTACAACCCCTCCTCAATGGAGCGTCCTTTGGTTGTGCGGGATGTAAATATGCACAACTCGTCCGTCGGATGGGGACGAAAAAATCCGAAGTCTCGTGATGGAGAATGCCAGACTGTGTGCACGCTAAACAACGCTTGTAACAAGCTAATTACGAGTGGCACGTCTCTACCCATCCTGTCCCCTTCTTCCGGTGGCAATCAAAATTACCCATTCCTTCACCCGGTAACCCCACTTTTCAGATCCTACCAGTTGATATACTGTTAATTTATTCCCGTCCTGAATATGCATATAAATTTGCCGCTGGACGTAAAACAAACAACAATCAATAAATTGTTCTGGGTCAAGTGGAAGCAATCACGTTATTATGTTCTCCCTCACGTAATGGGCTTTGTATTTATGCTGTTTTTTATCAAGCATTAAATCGTGGAGGACGCCGAGGTTCTTTTTAATGGGATAAAAATAGCGAGGTCGAGATGTTGTCGGCCTTTTCGAAGAAGTCAGCTTCGATCTTGCATTGGTATATAGCTTGAAGAACTTTTCATAAGATTCAAGTCTTTGATTTTCACGTCGGACCTGTCCAGGTGTACTTTTGCGATTTCGGTGAGATCGTTGCATTTGCCTTCTTTGTGGAGACAGAGGAGATGGGCAAGATCTTTTTTAGGAAAGTGCTTTCTTATCTTTATTTCGAGAAATTTATAGATCAGTTAATGCAAAGAACACGTAAAATCGATTGTAATCCTACCTAGGTTGTAAGAGTAAATTTCACAGGAGCGTCATCTTCTGCATCACGATGTGCCCACGATAATGCCGCAAATGGAAGACGGTGACAGACGATGATTTTTTTTACTTCGACGTCTTTTTTTTATTATTTTTATTGATACAAGTGATGTATTATCAAAAATGTAAACGAAAAACCAAGATGACAGATTTACGCGAAGTGAGGACCAAAAGAGTAGAAAAATGACGACCGAACTTGTATGGTCTGTCGGACGACAAAGAAGCGATTTCTTGTCTTCCTCTCTTAAAAGGGAAGAAATTTTGTGAATCGATTCATTAATAACTTACCAATGGAAATGCATTTGGTGGGACATAATTTCACTGAGACCCTGAATGAAATTGGATAAGCGATTAAACAGTAGTACAGGACCCCCTCATAGACAACTTTTTCCCGCGTTTTTAGTAGGGGTCTATCCCGGGGTATGCAGAAATGTGCACGGAAGGTTACACGTGTGCAAGTCTAGAGCATAATTAGGGATCTTCAGTGCAGTGGACAGGTGCAAGCTAATTAACACCGAAATTTAAATGTTTTAAAAGCTTAATGCAGCTACTGGACAAGTGTATGTAATTCCATATGCTTCATGATGTGTATTTGTAATAGTTGTTTTATTGCAGTTTTCCATGTTACAGTCCTGTATTGCGATTAGGGTATAATCCTGTATGCATTATGCAACTACAGTAGAACATTGGTAGCTCGAACTCGAATGGCTCGAACACTTTGGATAATTCAAACACCATTTTCAGTCCCATGAATAAAATTTCAATGCATTTGAACTTCGATTATTCGAACACCCCTATAACTCGAACTGTTATCAACGGTCTATTGATTTCAATATGCATGTTCATTGCACATGTTGCCATTGATTATTTTGAAAGGTCCATTTGTAGGAATAACGTAATGATGTAGTTATGCATATGTATATCACATCTGCATCTAGGCTGACGTTTGCATTTTGTCGTGTTTTAACAGCTTAGTGATGTGTGTGTGTGTGTGTGTGTGTGTGTTTCTAATGCTTACGAAAACCATTCTTGACATGCAGTGTATGGTATTTTATAGTAAAACAAAGTAAATACAATAGGCAATATTCTTTATTCAATTGAATATATACATTTTTACATCCCATATGGCTTAGAGAAATAATCATTCTTAATCATTCTCTTATTAAACACAAGTTTATATTCTTTAAACTCTGTTTTTGTTAAAAGTTTAGAGGCTTTAACATCTGGAACAATTTTTCATCAGGTCTTTTTAATTTGTATGCGCAGTTTTTGGTCCACCGTTGACGAATGTATCAATGTCAGTATTTTCAATCTTATTCGTTAGATCGCCTAAATAGTTGCCTGTTACCGGTTCCCATTCGCCTGGACTGACAGTAAAAATGATAAAATCAGTACCAGTATATAATGCTCTCCGGTCTAGCCTTTCAAGATATCTGTACAGGTGTAGTCGAGCTTGAGTGGTGGTGTGTACTGCAATGATAACGTTGGTGCGTTCAGGTGTTTCTATGAAATCTTTAACATGTTTAAGAATGATTCTTTAATGGTTGATTGTTCCTCTTGAATAATATTTTGGGCAGCCGTGACAGAAACACCCATTAAATTCATATACTATTTTTTCACCTGTTGTTTCCCTGTACCCATTCACTATGCATGGTCCTATCCATTTTGCACTATTACCATGTTGAATGCGAACCTCTTCTGACTTTGAAATATACATAAGTCACTGTAATGATTTCACGGATTGTTTTTGATGGGGTCAATAGCCATTTGATTGAATGATTCCAATAGATCCTGATTCGAAAACATTGGTCCGGAGGACAAGATTACAGGCAGACGCAATTGTTATGCACTGCTCGAAGGGGTCTATACCATCATTACCATTCTCAAAAGTGACGTTCATGAAAAGCTTTCTAAATTACAAGCAACATTGTCGAAGGATGTCAACTTCGGACTGGCAATACCACGTAGTTCTGTCTGGAAATCAAATACATCCTCTTTGTAAGCAGAGTACCAGTCGAGGAATACTTTCGTCTATCCCTTTTTATTGTTTCGGGGTTATAGTTTTTTTATGTCGGGAAGACAAGCCATAACCACTGTTCAATTTTCTTTCTTGTTGAATAGATGAGGAAATACCTTTTGTAAGTCTTTTTCGTCAAATATTTTTTGGAAATTCTGCTATGGCATGGGTATAAAGTCACTTGAATCGATCATTTGTGGACATAAACTTTGAGCCTATTATAATGAAGTCAGTAAGTATTGCGTTTTGATGTAAATAGTCTAAGATAGGGTAACTAGCTTTGAAATTATGACAGATTACAGTGCAAGTTTTACAGTATTCTTCATCGCATTCGTATGGTTTCTTTTGCATATCTTTGTTCACATTTTAGTGGCATATAGTACATAGCACGTGTGTGTGGTACAAACTGACTTTCCAGAGGATTTCGGCTCTTTGTGAAGTTCGTAACAAATATTGTTCTTGAAATACCTATTACAGTCTTCAAAATGCAGCCAATTCAATTCGCCATCATCATGTAGATGAAAACAATAGGTACATGGATTTTGCACTTGTGTATTTTTTTTTGTCGCAACCTCTTTAACTTTTTGGTCGTTTTGGCATTTATTTCTGCTCTACAACCTTTTCGATGTTGTTTTGGTTTTCAGTATTTTTAGGCCTCGAGCACAACTGATGAGACATTGTCGAAATGCGCATATTGTGCACCAAATTTGGTATCATAGAT
>JAOXYJ010212669.1:0-10321 GCA_028566555.1 Lithophaga nigra
CATCTGTATATGACTGAAGTTTTGTATTTTTAGCTAATTTTTTTCTACTGCAACCAGAATTCAAATTGCACATACAAGTAGGCTGCAAATGTATCTTGAGAAATGGGTTGTGATTTAGTCGTCTGACTTCAAGCTATTGCAGCTTGACTGCTATGTGTATCTCAAGTTCAATAAAGTTACATGTAAAACAGGACCACATACACATACAGGCACATTTTTCAGACTGAAACCTTTCAACTGGGTATCACACGATAACCATAAAGCAAAGGAACATCGGTATTCTTCATGTATACAACACATTACTAAGTCAAACATAATATTATGTCCACTCTCGCTTTTATATGCACTTGTACAACTTTCTTATCCCAACACGGTCAAAATGCTGCGGTTGTATCATGGTGTACTGGGCCTAGCCCTTGATATATCAAGTTATTTTGATTTTCCACTTTACAATTGAAAACTGTTAGTTTAAAGTGTTTCGAGTACCGTAATAATTATTTTAGTGCTCTTCTTTATGACTTTACTCTTTAAGTTTGAAAGAGATGATATACAAGGCCTTTTCAACACTGGAACAGAATCATGGTAGGTACTTATATGGAGTTTTACGTGTATTCCAGGAGCATATTCTACGGGACACCACCTGACCATTGTAATGCTGTAGACCTGCATGGGATGCCAGTAGTAGATCTGCAGAGTTCATCATGGGTCCATCATTCATCAAAATTCTTCAAACATTGCTCATGACCATGGTGAGAGCTCAGAAGATGAAGTTAGACCATGTGACGGAGATGGTGATGCTGAACTACATACTGCCTCATTTGCCATCAAGGGTTCAACGTTCAAAGAAGACTGTACAAACTGCTCTAAGACTTAGCAAACCAGTAACAGTAAAACTAGAACCAGAACAGAACAACCGAATAGATTCAATGCTATTTTAGTGATAGCTTGTATAGACAATAATTCTCTTATCCTTGGATATATTGGAATTAAGAAATTACCAAAGGCTATTTCAGCAATGCGAAAAGATGAAATAATTAACATTGAAGTTAAGTCAGTGACTACCTGGTTTGCGAGGAACCTCAATGTCAGAAAGCTACGAGGCTTCATCCAGATGTTCAAGAATAATAAGTGGTTACCAGAAAGTGGTTTAAACACGTACAATTCAAAGTTTTAATGTTTAATTGCAACATTCATGAATTAACATTTTGAATAATCATAAAATATCATCTTGAACACAGAATATTAAATAGTGTAAATTCAACATTTTTGAATAGCAATTATATTGAACACAATATTGTTATTTCATGTGCATTATATTTTGTTTTGCGGTTTTAAAAATTTTTAACCGTGAATAGAATGACTGTGAATTCATTATTATTCGTGGTATACCATTTTGCGGGGATTTCGTAGGGACGGGCAAACCATGAAATACAAATTGTTCATTACTTTGTTAAAAGAAAACTATAAAACCACAACATCATATACCCTCGAAACAACATTTTTTTTTTAAAACAACAAAAATCGGTACCCACGAAAATAAATGAATACACAGTAATTTGTTTATTAATATGATAACATGCAATCACAGAGATATTACAAGTATTAAAAATCATCTTTGAAGTAATGACGCTATCAGAACAAATATCTCTCTTAACTATTCCAGTCATTTATACACATGTATAATAAGATTTTTAAGGTTTTAAAGGTTCAAATTTTAAGACATAATTTATCTTGGAAAGACATATACTGGTTGTCACAATGGAGGAAATAAAATCTCTTGGAGAAACGTCTTTGGCAGATGACTAGAATTTTGTTTAAATTTAGCGTTACAGAGTATTTCCTACTTTTGGGTCTTTTTCATTCACAGACTTGAATTTGATATCAGATGAAGTGCTTAGATGTTTTTGAACCCTAGTAAAACTAAAAACAAAATGCATTCCATACTTAAATTATATATATTAAGTAAAACCAGTCATGTGATAAGTAAACATCATGTACATATAGGGCAGGTGCTATGGACATCGCTAAATTAAAAATCAAAACACACATACATGTCAATGATATGCAACATATTACAAAACTATATACAATCAAATAATGTTGGATGGATTAGCGTTTCAATTACTGGGTATCTCAACATATGTGTATACAATGAATCATGTCAAAACCAAACCCTGAGTAACTGGTTCTCCTGGTTTCAACTCTTAAACTCTTAAAACTTTATGTTAATATAACCTGTCTAAATTATTGTACGGACGCCTATTTGAAACAATTTGTTCAGTCTCAAAGGTTTCGATTTAGACAGGTTTCACTGTACTACATAGCACTGTGGTATAGCAAAAACCATAATTCCAAAAGGATTGATTAATTGTTATTTTGTTCAACGTCCAGCGGCAAATTTTTCATGCTTCACAATATCTCAATTCGTAGGATCTGAAAAGTGAGTCAACCGGGAGAAGGGCGGGTAATTCTGATTGCCACTGGAAAAGTGGGACAGGATGGGTAGGGGCGCAAAATTTAGCCTTGTAACCGGCCACCTACGGACCACTCGTAATGATCTTGTTACAAGGGTTCTTTAGCGTGCAGAGAGCGTGGCATTCTCCCAACACGGGACCTCGAATTCCAAAAGGAAAAAATATGTCTGAAAGCAAAGGAAGTTGAATCGTGAATCTGGAAATTGGCAACTAACGGGACAAGAAAATCGAAGACCAACATAGAGAAACCTACATTACACTATTTAAAATCATAATTTGAGACTCACATGAGTTTGTATGGGTCACCCCACTGTGAGAAATTGAAATGCTTTGTTAGCATAAATGTTCTAGTGGAATACACCTAAATGTGAACTGTCAAACCACATTACACACATAAATGTTGCTGAATTTGGGTAATGTACTAATCAAGCTATCACTATACATGCATCATAGCAGCCATTATTATAGGAAATCATATCATCATACACCATTGAACAATTTTTCATCCAAATGTGCAAGGAAGAAAACTTGCCAAAACATACTAGGAGAAAGGCATGATCAATACAACAATATCTTATATACACTAAATCTTATAGTAATGAATAATTGTAAACAGATTTATAGCACAGTTCCAAGAACACAGCTATTTGTTGTATTTATGTCTCACTCATGAAATACATTTAAATAATTTAGAAGTCTGTCAGGTTCATAATACCACATTCATGTACAATTCAGAAATCATCTGAAAGTCTCAAAACTTGCTGGTTATCTGGGACAGATGGCAAACCAACATCTACGCGGAATAGTATTTGTCCTATCAATTGTTTATTCTTAGCCGGTAGAAATGCTCGCCTGCCAGTGAATATTAAACTATCTCCCCTTTGCCTTTGCTTAACAACAGTCGCTTTTCATTTTAGGCATGTCAAATGAGAGGTGATTATCGCGGAAACCGTTCGTTCTGAGTCAAGTAATAAAATTCAATGTCTTGGTCAAGTCTCTTATAATACTCTTTAACCAGCTTTCTCTAACCTACTTCTTCAACTTCTTCAAAGTGCCATCCCATGCTTCATGCCAGCTAGCAACTGTCAGTATATATTCTGCTTCTCGGTCAAAACTATTCTTCTGAATAGAACTTGAAACATGAAAGGAAAGTAATCGTTCAGTGTTTTCTACTGACTGCGGTCGGTCTCTGCCCAGTGAGTGCTGCATACTATAAACCAGTGTCTGGGTCCTACATTGCTTTATCAAATGCTTCTGTGTCAAGTAATGGCATTCTCGAGATGAATTGGCAATTCTCTTTAGTATGGGATTATGATCACCTCCCTCATGATTTTCTTTGCCAGTAATAGGGTTTCTTTCAGGAACATATAAATGGTGAGTGAAAGATGTCTGTACATACATGTTGCTACCACACTTCTCAACAAATCCCGAGTGTCCTTCTGAAAGGAATATGGTTAGTAACCAGTTGGAACGAGTGCGCCACGAATATCTACAGTTGCATCTTCAAATGAAAGACACTCAGTCTGCAAGTCATATATTTCTTGCAATACAGTTGATAGGATAGGTGAATTTTCTTGTACTGCAACGGGGATTTTCATCTTCTGAAACTAAGACAATATAGAATACATTTTGTATATTACATGATGTCATAATGTATAAATTAACACTTCTTGTTAGGAAAATCCATACAATTAAAATTTATTATTAATCCTTGTATAATCATGATAAATTTTATCTTGGATTCTTGTGGAAAGGGCTACATGGTAAGTAGTCAAACTTTAATGACTTAAATTTGAAAGGCTAATGCACAAAATCGCACTTTATTAAACATGTTAAAGATTATATCTTTTTATATGCAATTTGGAACAGTCGCTGTACATCAACTTTCACTTCCAAATGTTTCAGCGAAAACAGTCTTTACATGTACTTCATATAAATAAAGAATGAAATACATGTAGTGTCCTGAAACAAAATCTGAATCATTAAATGCTTTTTCTTCAGGAGCATATTATAATCTATTATGTCGTCCGCAGATGAAGAACGGCAATATGAGTACTGTTCCTTTGCTTTTTAGTTGTTTCCATGTATTTTGTCTCATGTACACTTACCCTATATCCGTTCTTGGTTGTAATTTATATGTGTTTACAGTTTGTGTTAATATTGTTTCTCTCTCCTGATATATCGCAACATTTTTATGCTTTAAATTCAACATTTAACAATGTACATACTTCCAAAAGCGTTTCTGGTAAACACGACTTACCATGAAGATAGTAACTTTCTAAAAAGATAAGACACGGGTAAAATTAAATGTTTACCTCCTGCATATGTCAACATAGATATCAGTGTGTTTCGGTTCATTTTTCTTACTGCATCTTTGGCATCAAGCACTATCTGCCAGATATCTAGTGGTAGTTTCTCCCTGTGTCCTAAAAGAGTTCTAAAAACAAATTCATCATTTGTTACCTAAGATAAAAGAACATATTTAAATATGTATTTGTTTAAAACATTAATAAAAAATAATAATAAATTTTTTCCGGTGAATATGCAGGATGACATATTCATCAAGCGATTTTTATATATGATAATTTAAAATGATGATATGCAGTGAAAATGCTTTTATATGATCCATGTCCTTTCTCTATTTTATAAAATAGAAATTTTTGACAGAAATTCAACTGCTAAAGAAATCAAGAAATTGTCCACAAAATCCATAAACTATATAATTGTAGTTAAACTATGTTTAAACAATACTTCTTTTTCTTGTAACTGATATCACTCTGCCTATTAATAGGTTGTTAATATGGAATAACGTCTTCTGAAATTTGAATATGGGAATACCACGTGTCACGATTCTATTTGCTGAGAAGCATTTAATTATGTCGAAATGTAATTATATGCATATAAATGTTCATCAGGTGATGTATGTAAGTAAAGTTCGAGGACACCAAAGGGACAGCCAGAAACCGTAAATCAAAAAGAACATACAACGTTTGGCCAAACATAGACAAAAAGACAAACACTGACTACAAAACATAACACTGAAAACTAAAGACAGAGCAACACCAACCCCAGTAAAACCGGGGGCCGAGATCTGGTGATCCGGAAGGGTAAGCATCTCCTGCTCCACTAGTGGCTGCCGTCGAGTTGCTCCTGTTAAAATCCGGTAATAAGTCACATTCGGTGGTAAGTCATGAATAAGGAAAGAAGGACGGGACTGTGATTACGACAAACGGAATAATATCAGTGGTCATTTGTGACGCATATATTCCGTAACGGTCGACTTTCAAAGTGATGACTTCAACTTTACCATCATGACCCTTGGTTCAGTAGCTTTCTTGTAAGCAGCAACCAAGTTGTATAGGCTCGTTTTGATGGTGTTGGGAATCGGTTTGAAAATCAGGATAAATTAATTGGAAAATCGGATGGTATACTTCAGTTTGAGTATTAATTATTATCAGTTATCGTTATTTTACTCTTTTGTCACTTCACACATACTTTGCAGTGCATGTTTATCAGGTGTTATCATGCCAAACTATATACAAGGACATATTGTCTTGTGTTGTTGTAACCCTGTATGTTAACAAAATACATATTTTTGATTTCCTCAGTTATCATACTACCATTTAAATGAGAGCAGAATCCCTTACTGATGAGTTCATCTGAGCTTCATAGCCACTTTCCCGATTATTGATTACAAAAACAAAAACTAAAAACTTGATTATCTCCAGAAATATATGAAATCGATCGATGTTCGTTTATCGGGACAACACTATGTTCTGACACTCACCAACAACCTCGAGACTTCCATCAGTCATCGTCTTCATTAATGGTGCTGTAATATCCCTTATGTACTGATCCCTTAAGGATTTATACGGTAAATACTGGACGGGAAGGGTGTATGGTTTGATACTTCGGTGCTCATCAGGAACAGCAATTAAAAGAACATGGGTTGCAGCTGTTCTCTTCTTCAAATATAGACTTTCGAATATAATTGGTAATCACTTTCCACTGATTCAGCAAGAGCACAAACTCTTAACTGATACTGAACTTGTCAATAAAATTCATACATTCTGAGGAAGTGAATTGCATTCCACAACCTCCCAATTCAGAGCTTTTTATATCTCACAACTTGGTTTTTTTTTGTCAAACTTCTATTGGAATTCTTTGCTGGCTTCTTTGAAGGATGGTTTCAAGAAAAGTCTGATTAGACTTCAAATCTATTTATAACTGTTCCTTTGCAGTATTCACATCAGCAGAGGATGTACAAAACTTAATAAAAATACCCCTGAGTCGTACTCTTCACGTAATCGTTGTAGCTTGTTGTAATTTACATCTACATCACCTTCCCATTTTTTTCACTGAATATTGTAGAGCTTCATTTAGATCAGTACCATCAAGTTTTATCCAATACCGCCCTGCTTGGTTTGTATCCCTCAATACCTTTATGGTTGGTAACTGAAAAAGAAAGGAAAGAATACTTAAGAACATGCAGACTACAAGCATAACATGTATATATGACATGGACATGACCATACATTGTATTTCACTTAATACCATACATGTATATTATTTATCGAGGAGTTCCTCATTGTGATTTGCAGTGAACAACAGCAGATAAATACCATTCCTTTTTATTTAAACTCCTTTCACTGCTTATTAGAGCATAATTGTTTCTAGAAACAACTAAAAGGACTCATTATACCTCTTCAGTGAACTTTAACTTTTCCCTTAAATTTATCATTTTCTATATGACCATGGTAGAAGGCATAAAAAATACAGCAGCAATCAAGATGAAGAACAGCAATAAAATTGATCTTCCTTTACTATATGGTTATGTTCTGGCTGGTGTTTTGAGTAATTTTATCTCGTGTACATTTACCACGTATTCCTTCTTTTTCAATTAAAGGTTAAAGATTCGACATGCAAAATATAAAATGTCAAAACTATTTTTACATAACATTCTTCATACTTTTACAAATGGAATTATCAATATTTTGTAACATACAAAATATGCCTGTACATATACATGTACCATGAAAAGCGATGGGATACCAAAGTCTACTAAAGCTTTTATTAGCTAAAAGAGTGGGCACTTTTTCAATGCCTATGATTATTTCAATTATCTTGCCTTAAAATGTACAGAATGGACTGCGAATTTGTAAAGTCAGAGGAAGCCGTTGTTCCATTTATGGATTTGCTTACTGCCGCAAAGTTCACTCATGCCTACAATGAAGATACAATATGCATTATAAAAGAATTAAAAATTAAATAATGCCTTGTTGAAAAGACACATACCTGAAATGCCATCACTGATATAAACAATACTTTCAAGATGAAATAAAACAATAAAAATATTGTTCCTTTGCTTTATGGCAATTTCCTGGTATTTCCTGTCATTTTGACCCACGTACATTCACCCCATACCCATTAATTTTTTTAATTAAACTTCCATGTACCAAGAAAGCTAAAGAAATTACAAAATACCTTTAAGGGGTTTCCAATACAATCTGATGACTGACCATTCCACATTGAACCTCCAAATTCTTCCTAGTCTGTCTCCAAAAACTGCATCTAACGTTTCCAGCCACTGATAAAAGTCGTCTGGTATTGAGATCTGTACAAAATTTAATTGCTAATTGAAATTGGGTAAAGCAACAGGATAATTATATTTTACATGTACTATTGATTAAAAAGAGCAATACACAAGGAGTAGATTTACATTTATTATATTTCGCTATGCCTACATTTGTATCCCACCCTGTTCAGCTCTCTAGGAAATCAGGAAATCCAATATCATAGCTTAGTGAGGTTAATAATGTCTGAATTTGACCCGACACATTTGATTTCATCAAGTAAAGCACTATAAGACTTTATGTAGATATTCTAAAATATCAGCTGCTTAACAATATGAAGCTTGTAAACTTGTTCCTTATTTTCAATCAGCTAAAACATCTTTATAAGACTCACACCTAGTATTCACAATATCAACGTGCAGAAAACCTTATAATATAAAAGTAACACTGCATTCTTCTTTAAAAAACCATGCATTCATTTGATAGTGCCATTAAAAAAGAAGCATAGTAACATAAAGACACCAACAGTATCCTGTAATACATACATCTGCACATATTTTGAGGTGCATTCTCAAACACAGTTAGGTCAGTAGAATTGTCTTTTCCAAAATTTTCACTAATATCAGAAAGTCATTTTAATATCACATAGTTATTTCTATATTTATATATGAAACAATGAAACAATATTTCCCCGTCGTTTATATCTGGCATCAAAACAACTGTATTTAATGTTGAATTAAGCCAAATGGTATGCGGTCAACTGGGATAAGTGTTTCCTGAGAATCTGGCCTTGTCAGTCCTAAACACTTTACAAAGTATTTTGTTTCATTTGGTTTTCCTTTCGTCTTGAATGGTCAGGATTGCAAATTTACCAGCTTTCAGAATGTTCCAGGTGTTGCTGGTGTTGTAGGCACGTCAAGCAAGTCAAAATCATCTGATAAATTTTCCTTACCTCGGGGACATTAACTTTGGGGAATTTATGGCACCGAACAAATATGTAAGAATACCATACATTTCTTCTTCAGAAGCTGCTGCAAAACGATTTGAAGCGGGCCGACTGATATTGGTGCGTCGGCCATATTTAAACTTTTTGTCGTTTGTAGAAGAATCCCAAGAAATTCGAACATATTTTTTTCTATTTTTATAGGAAGTATTTTCCATTTGCCGGGGATATCCACGCTAAATCACAGATAAATCAACAAATGTGCATAAACTGCCTACGAATTTCCACAGAAAGCCCAACAATTTTCTCCCTCTATAAATCAACATATTGTTCGCTTACGCTTCAGCCAAGAAATAAAAGAATAAAAATATTACTTTTTTTTCCAGAATGACGATGTAAGACCGGAAGTAAATATTTTTATCTCCGGTCTTTTTTTAATTTCGGGTGGGAATTATCCTTCTGTTTGACTTTCGTTTCCTTTATTCCTATAAACACACACACTCTGAACTTCATTCATGTGATATTTGATATTTGTTATTTAAATCCCGTTTTCTAACTTTCAGCGGTCGCCAAACAATTGATGAAAATGCAGTTGATGTGAATTGAACTGGTGCGGATGAAAGACCTGGTCGATTTCGATAAAAAAAAAAACGCCGTAAATATTGTAACAAATAATTGTATCTTTTGCATCTCTGATTCAACTAAAAGCAAAACAATGTTTTGCATATTCCGTATCACATTTTTTTTTGTCATAACCCATCATGAAAATGGCTTAACCCAGATTTTTGTTTCTACACTTTTCTGCTGCAAAAATTATTGTTACTTTGAAACGGTTTTTTGTATCAGGAAAGGTGGATAAAGTATCAACCATTGCTAAAATTATTATCGGTAATTTGTGTGTATTTTCTTTTATCTATAGTGACTGATAAAGTTAGTATCTGTGAACTGTCCGTGATACAAAAAAATATTGGGTCAGTTTGCAATGTGTATGCGCTAGAGTAAAGCGGAAGGGACTACTTGAACTGTTGACCAATCAGCAAATATCAACTTATGAATAAAATAATTTGTATTTCCCTCATGTCAAATAAAATGAGCCTTGAATATACATGTACTAGGTTGTTTTTTTTTTTAAAATAATACACTAACTGGCATCTACATATCTTAACTAGAGGCTCAGAAGGCTGAGCCTGAATTGCTCACCTGGCAAGAACAATTATTGTCCTTAGTTGCCATATTTGTTGTCTGACAGGACATAAAAACAAAGTATAAAATAAATATTGTATAGGAAACTTACTGTTCTATTTCATATGATTAAAGATGCAAATTACAAA
>JAOXYJ010212890.1:0-10319 GCA_028566555.1 Lithophaga nigra
TCAAAATGTACACTAAACTTATTATGAAACTGATATTTATGACAAAATAGTTGTTCAAAGTTATCTAAAAAAGACGTCTTTTGTTCTAATGCTGTGTGCTTTTTGAGAATTTTTTTAGGGTCGTCTGGCACATTGTAAGATACTTGGGGTATTTCGGTTTTAACTAAAGCTTCCTGACAGAGAAAGAAGTGGCTACATTGACGAATCACCATAACAAAATTCAAGAGTAGCTTCCAGAACACCATGTAAGTCTTCACATTTCTTTTTTTGACAGTTTGAATAGTTTATTGATAAACTCAGGCATGTTTACAAAGCATGCAAATATTTTTGTATAACCGTTTATAAGGGAAATTGGAATTCTGATAGATTAACATAACAACAGAATTCTCTCTCTCTCTCAGTATCTCTCTCTCTCTCTCTCTCTCTCTCTCAAACACATTTTGGATGATTTTGAAAGTTTGGAAGTAAAGAAAATATCTTAAATGCTATAACATTCAACAAGAGAGACATTTAAACGATATACTAGTTCACCGAAAACTTACCAAATGAAAAAGAAACTGTAGAACATCGCTGCTGAATAGACAACTTTAAAACAGTAATATCACCTGTATGGTAAAATTAATCTGAACTTTAAAAATTAAATAAAATAAATAAAAATAAATACTAAAATAAAATAACTTAATATAAACTAAATCTTGCTCAAAATGTTGTACACCGTGTTGAAAATATTTTCATAGAGAATTTTGAACCGAGAGCTTTTTTTCACTATATATTTTGCCATACTCCTAACAGAAATTTACAAGATGAAATTGATTTACCGTACACAGTTCAACAAATCATGCCTAATCAGTGGTGCTACAAAATCGAAAGAAATCATTTAAAGACCACAAACAATCCTATATCATCACTAAAAAAGTACAAGCAACCCCAGCTAAAGATAATTTTGTAAAAAAAAATATTTTTCTAAGGATATTTCATGAAGAATTCGGTTAATTTCTTTTGCAGCAGCGAAGTTGTGGTTACTAGGCTTAATTTATCTATTGTTCACCTGTAACGGTAAGTAATGTATACATATTTTATAAATATTGATTTTGGTGTGTAAAACACAGTAATCGTTGGGACCTGAATTCACTGGGGTTAAAAACACGAAGTATTGATGCTTGGTTTGATATTAACGGCTGAAGCGGTTTTCGTGAAACTATTTTAAACTTTAACAGCCATAACTGTTAAGAGACTGGTATTTTGTAATTTATAACAGATAATTAATGAATTATTTATTAATTATTTATTTTAAATAATTAATAAATTATAAAACTATACCATATAACTTTGTCAACACTTGTTACTCATTTCAAGACCAAGTTTTTAAGATCTTGAATATTTAGATAAACTTAAAAGTTTTTCCATCATTACCGTACATCAAAAGAAATGCATAAAATATCAGACCAATCTGATAATTTTCATGACTTACCTATTAAACAAACCTCCTGTTAGCCTTTCTTTTTCCCTTAACAACAATTAACAATTAAGTACAGCTGCTTACTCGGTATGACACAATATTCAAAAGTGACGTTAGATCATGCAACTGAAAAAAAATTACAAAATATTATTGGTCAGTGTTAGCTTTAATAGGTATTCTTTTTTAAACATGACGTTCCTTCTTTCGAAACATTTAAGACTAAATGATTTCACATTTATTAGTTTATGTGAATGAACGTTAATGAATTCACTGAGCGACATCCAAAATTACAAGTTTTTTTCCAATATTTAGATCCCCTTCTGGGGCCTTATTTTTCGGAACGACAAGTTACACTACCATGTATTCTCGTTTCTTTAAATAAATCTTTAAATACATTTTGACTACTGCTCTATGCTGTAATATGAATGAGTATTGACTTTTTTTCTAAATCTGGGTAACCCCATATTTGTAATTGAATTCTGAAAACAAAAATACAGTTCTTCAACTGAGCCATGCTACTCATTTTTGGTCCAACCAAATTGTACAGAAAGCTTGCTAAAGCAGCAGTTCTGTTCAATATTCGTGAGCTAAAATATCACCAAGAATGTCTAATCTTCTCGTAAATAATTAAAAGCTGAGAAATGCTAGACATGCTAGAGATGAGTCTAGTCAGACTGTTGAAAACCTTAAATCCGGAAGACGATCGAAGTGGTTAGGCAATGAACATCGAGCTTTGACGATTTTTAGAATATTATGTAGATTTAATTACAATCAATTAAGTTCAGTCCAAACTTTTCTGTCCTGTTGTATGCGGGAAATAATGTAAATGAATACTTCAACCAAAAAGACACTTAAACCATCCCGTTTCTATACCAGTATACTAGGAATAGACCACAACAATTCAACACGAGATAATCGGTTGAAATATAAGCAAAGTCGGTAACAGGACACCACGACCAAATCGAGAAAATATGAACCAGATTTGTCGTTCTTTTTTGTGGATAACTCGGCCATTTTTGAACTGTGTTTAGTAATTCATAGTCGGTCGGGATTACTGAGTTCTGCTGTTTATCATGATTAATTCCCCCTCGATTCATGATGGTAAAGTTGAAGTCATAACTTCGAAAATTTTACGGTCGCCATCACAACTTAGTCGACCGTTACGGAATATCTGCGTCACAAATGACCACTGATGTGTTCCGTTTGTCGTAATCACAGTCCGGTCTTTCTTTACTTATTCATGTTCATGTTGCTCTGTCTTTAGTTTTCAGTGTTAAGTTTTGTAGTCAGTGTTTGTCTTGTGTCTTTATTTGGCCAAACGTTGTATGTTCTTTTTGATTTACGGTTCTGGCTGCCCCTTTGGTATCTTCGAACTTTACTTGTAGTTCAACTGGAATATACGGAAATATAGTACCGGTTCCTGTATCAGATTAATGCGCTTGTAAGAATCATGCCTGAAGTGGAAATAAATTGTAAATAAATAAATAAATTGGAAATAAGCTGTTGACTATTTAGTTGTTATAACCGATTTACTCCATGTTATTGCGCTGTCCGAGGACTATATGTCCGTATATTCCAGAAACTACTTCTACCTGATTTATTGAAGAAATGTTTAATATTTAGTATTTTTATATATAGCATTGACCTGTGACCTTGTAACCTTGACCAACGTTTAAGGCCAAGGACATTCGTAAACACTCACAGTCTAAAGCCAAAATGAAATAAGAGAGTTCACATACCATGCCTTACCAGTCGTATCAAATCCAATAAAAAGCATAGGTAGAAGACGAAAAGAACGGAAACAGTCTGACTAAATGGTTAAAATCCATTCGGTGGGAGGGGGGCATAACATGATGATTGCGACTGCAGCAGTGAAGGGATAATTTCTGAAATTTATGTCCAGCCATAATGTGTTTGATTTCGCAAAGAGTCATGGTAGGATTATTATACTTACACTTATTGTCTTGTCCAGGTGTTTTCCTTTATCTCGATGTAAGTTCAGTACATAATTTTGTATAAAGTATTTTAATTTGTTTAAAGCTGTAATTAAATACAAGGTTGTTTGAAGTAATCATTTACAATAAGCAGTTACATAAACAAGCTACCATTAAATCTTTAATCAAACCATTACAATAACAATTGAAATCATCAACCGACTGATATCTGCATTACTTCTAAGGCGAAAGCTGTCAGTGCTATTTTAGTTTTACTTCATAAAGCGGATCTGACAACTGGAAAGTCATGCAAACAGAAGATGATACCATATCGATACATCTGTCGTAGGTTTTATGTTTTATTTTTTTTTTTTTTTCAATCTGAATATTATTTTATGTCTAATAGGTATTGTACAATGTAGTATTCAATTTGTTTGTGCTAAGTTTAGTGTATTATTGGTTGTGTTAATTTGATTTTCGAATTGCTTTGCTCATTTTTAATTTCTGTTTATTTAATTCTTTTAAAGTCGGCAAGACAATAAAACAATATAACATAAGCTCGCAATGAGCTTTTGAACCGACTATACATCATACATACAATACAGTTACATATAAGAAATATAAAAACATGCTACAAATTACAAAAGCACAGCACAGCTAAAATGAGTAGCAAACAAGCACTAAAACTTTAAACACAAAAGCAAGCATAAAAAAGCAGAATGAAGCACTAAAATACACTGAAGTAAAATATACAAAAATTGTACTTTACCTAATATACAGCAAACTGCAATAAAATTTTAAAAAAATACTACATGCTGTACAATTAGAATCCTAACCATTAAAATTTGAGATTAATTGCTTAAAAATGATTAAAACTAGCACAATGTCTAAAATCATTAGGAAGAGAATTCCATAAAACTTGTGCAGCATAGCTAAATGAGTTTTTACCATAACTAGTTGTATTAACCCTTAGAATATGTAAAATATTTGAATATCTAAAATTATACTTATTGTCCCTTTTTTGCAATAAGTTACTTAATACAGGAGGAGCAATTCCATTCAAAATTTCATATGATTCAATCGCCATTAGTCCAATTCTGTGAACTCGTAAATGTGGCAAATTTACTTTCAGAAGACAATCTTCATAAGAAGAATTATAATCAGAATATACGAATCTTAATGCTCTCTCCTGAACTTTTTCTATCTTTCTTGTATTCTTCTCTGAACACAAATGCCAGGACAACGGGCAAAAACTAAAATTTGATAAAATAAAACTAAGAAAAATTGTCAACCTATTTAATTTGCTTGGATTCTTGCCAATACGTTTAAGAATATTTAACTCCTGAAAAGATTTGTTTACAGATATTAGAAATATGAAAATCAAAATTCAATTGAAAGTCAATATCCACCCCTAGCAATTTAACAACCTCATCACATGTAATATTTACATCCTCAATTTTGAAGATGGATGATTTGTCAAACGTTTTTTCCCAACTATATTCTATACAAATATATACGGGATAAAAAATTGAAATGTTTTATTTTGGTTCACCTCTAAGTGAATTATATCTGTGTTTCTTTCTCACTGAACTTTATTTACTTGTTTCATTATGGTAAATATATTTCTTGCCATATGATTATTTTCATTCATAGCTGTACCATCTGAACTGACCTTGTTTATCGTTAAAAAGGTTTGTAAACATCTGCATCCTTGGGAATAAATAAAAATAAATAAGAGAATATTCTTGATTCAATAAGTGTCTTTTTGCTTATTGTTCGTCATTTTATTGGCTAATGGTTATCTTTTGTCAAAGAAACAGAACAAACACAAATAGCTGTATCCGATAAATACAAAGCTTTTAGCAACAACGTTAAACCACTAAATGATTGTACATACTTTTTCTATCTGTGTTAAGGTTGTATTTTACATTCACTATTAACGAACGAATTTTCTCATCCTGTTTGTCGAATTAGCTATCTTACCAATAAATGGAACAAGTAAATATTTATGTCCTTCAAGAAGAATATGGCAAAATGTTCGTCCTGATAAGAATGCATTCGGATTATATCGATGTGTAGCAACATTCTCATTGTTCCGATGGTGCATTACTTCAAAGCTATGTTGAAGGAACTAGTGGACTGTGCATTGTTGTCAGCTGGTACACAGAACGTAGTACAATACTATAATCCTGAAATTATCAATAACCTTTTATTCCCGTTACTTCAAAACTCGTTATGGCTTCGGACTAATAAATATTCGGACTACAGCTACGGAACCTATCCATGGGGCAGGAAATGCTTACCTGTGAGAGTACCCCTGGTTTTTATTGGCGCTTGAGTCGCTCTATTTAAGATGTAGTGTTATTTGTGTACCTTTGATATTTTTTTTCCTGTCTGGTTATATTGACTCTCTGCTTTAAAACTATCATAAGGTAATCTTCAATGTCTGATTATAACATGTTATAGTCGATCATCTCTGGCCTCGTTTTCGTCCTTTTAAAGTTCATTTTATATGTTAATGGCCGTATGGTTAATTGACATTTGAAAAAAACTGAAAATAAGTAAATGTCAATTAAATGTACAATCATTAACTTATAAAATGAACTTTAAAAGGATGTAAAGGAAGAAAGAGATAATCAATAAGCCGAAATCAAAGATAACCTTATGATAAATCTAGAAAAATCAGCTGTCCCTTTTTCTCTATCATTTCATATATTTTGAACAGCTCATCAGTGCGGAGTCAGTACGACAGAATGACGACTGTTAGAATATGGTAAGAACATGAACAGCTTATCAGTGAGGAGACAGTACAACAGAATGACGACTGTTAGAATATGGTATGAACATGAACAGCTCATCAGTGCGGAGTCCGTACGACAGAATGAAGAGTGTTAGAATATGGTACGAACATGAACAGCTTATCAGTGAGGCGTCAGTACGACAGAATGAAGACTGTTAGAATATGGTAAGAACATGAACAACTTATCAGTGAGGAAACAGTACGACAGAATGAAGACTGTTAGAATATGGTAAGAACATGAACAGCTTATCAGTGAGGAGTCAGTACGACAGAACGAAGAGTGTTAGAATATGGTATGAACATGAACAGCTTATCAGCGAGAAACATGACCAGATTTATCAACGAGGAATAAATACGACAGAACGAAGACTGTTACAATATAGTAGGCTATTGAGGCGATGTTTTACAACCCGACGGAAGATATTTATATGTGTAACAAAGTCATGTCCGAGGTGTATGAACCACTAAATGAGGCTTAAAATTCCCATGCATGCTAACTGTGATCAAAAGTCGATCTTTTGAGTATTTATCCTGACATGGTACTTGTTTCTATCGATCTCTAAAATTCGCGCTGTTGTACAAAAGAGGTGACTCGTTTCATGTTTTCTTAACAGATCTATGCCTAAACAGGGCCACAATACAGAAAGAGCAGAAAAAAAGTCACGTGGTTTGGGCCCACGAGGTCAAATGTTACGTCATCCTAGTAAGTCTATAGGAGAAATCGACTTCCGTATGCTGGTCACTTGACCTTTTGGTGTTTGCTGAATTTTCTTCTATACATTTTTTGCTGTGTCTGTCTTTATTTAGACGGTCATTTTACAAACTGCTTGGGTTGGGAAAATGAATAAGATGTACAGTTCAGAAAGTTTCTGGTCTGCTCGGTAAACTGTAATATAAAGGTCTAATGATGTGATTGATTTTGGTAGTATGAATATATATCTTTCTAACGAGCTCAATTTTTTTTCCTATCGCGCATGCGCAAAGTGGCCTGGTACCCGTGGCACCGAATTTCTCTCTTTTTCAGTCGACGATTTTTGTTCAAAGTTGAAATTTGATATGGAAAATAGAGTTTTCACCTTTCGCGCGGGTGTTTTTAAATAGTGTTTTCCCTCTTCTTTAAAAGTCAATTCAGTTTGTAATTCGCAGAAATGCAGTGAAAGTTGCATTTGCCGGTAAACTTGACGGAAAATTTACAACTTGAAATGTTTTGTCCCAAAAAATACCTCATTTTGTGACGTCATAAATTTGAGCCCCGATACATTAGGACTTAGTTGTTTGCGAATATTTAAAGCATATGTGTAGTCCTTTATTTTTATACCCTTCATTAATAATTGCATGTTTCGAAGTAATGGTACTTGATCCTTGAAATAAGTCAATTTTGTCTTAGGTTTGCTATATGTCACGGGGAGGCTAGAACACCTTAAATATAGTACGAAATGAACAGCTTATCAGCGAGCAGACAGAAAAGCAGACTGTTAGAATATTGTACGAACATGAACTGCTTATTATTGAGGAGTCAGCACGACAGAATGGAGACTGTAAAAATATGGTATGAAATGAACAGCTCATCAGTGATGAGTCAGTATGACAGAATGAGAAGGAAGACTGTTAGAATATGGTGTGAACATGAACTGCTTATCATTGAGGAGTCACTACGACAGAACGAAGATTGTTAGACTATGATACGAACACGAACAGTTTTATATCAGTGAGGAGACAGTATGACAGAATGAGAAGGAAGACTGTTAGAATATAGTACGAACATGAACTCAGTCAGGAGTTAGTACAACAGAACGAAGTGTGTAAGAATATGGCACGAACATGAACCCCTCATAAGTGAAGAGTCAATACGACAGCAGAATGCAAATAACGCAACATAAAATCATAGTCCGGATAATACGAGACATCACCATTATTAACCAATGAAAATCGAAAACAAAGATCGGACAACACCAGCACATACAAAACGCAAGAGCAGGTTATTTTTAATGCATTCTTCCACATTAGTAACCTAAATTATATTTTATATGTATCAAGATCAGGATATCTGTTTAACTACAAACAGTCTCGTATAAAGTTCAAGATTGCAAATGGATGCTGATTTAAGTGTCTCAACTCTATACCAATACACTAGCGTTACTGCAGTCCCAGTATATCTTGCTCATTTTTATCTATTACATTTGCTAAATAAGGAGTAGTATACCACAGTTCTAGTGTCATAAATCTATTAAGGGATAAACAAATCCGAGAAAAGGACACAGGGATTCGCTTGAATTTCAAAAAAGGAGTAAGACCGGGTGCATCGACAGATGATGATATCTAAGACCATTTATGACTTTTGCTAAGGGACATAACAAGGGGCTGACAGGTGATGTATGCATACTATGAGATGGTTACCTTCACGAATCTGGCCTGACGGGTGATGTTTGCATACTATACTTGGTTATCTTATCGACGAATCTGGCCTTACAGATGATGTCTGCATACTATAAGATGGATACCTTGTCGACGAATTTTGCCTCACAGATGATGCATGCATATATTAGATGGTTACCTTGTCGACGAATCTCGCCTGCCGGGTGGCGCATGCATACTATGAGACTGTTACCTTGATGGCGAATCTTGCCTGACGAGTGACGAATGCATACCATGAGATGGTTACCTTGTCAGCAAATCTGGCTCGACAGGTGATATATGCATATGAGATGGTTACTTTTTCGACGAATTTGAACCTGATGGGTGATGCATGCATGGTATGCATGCATACCATGCGATGGTTACATCGTTGGCGAATCTACTCTCACTCCTTATATAGTTCAGAGAATAATTCGGTATGTTGTGTCTTATATTTGTGGAAAGTTAGCAAATATTTATTCAAAACAATAAATCATTTTAAATAACAGATTATTTATTTAAAAGTAAATATAAAGCCAGGTTCTCTATAGCTAATTCTGCCTTTTTTCATGCGGAAAATTTTCCTCTTAACAGTATAACGACATCAATAGTCTAGACAAGATTTTAAATGCTTTTTTTAATTTATTTCCTATCCGAATCGTCTCTTTTAATAAAGTTGTTTTGTGGACTTAATTATTAATAACATGTTAGGAGAGGTTAGACCCTGAAGCAGTATTTGCATCTCTATTGACAAATCTGCTTTGACATACAGATTCTGGAGTGCTTTCAATCATTTATCACATCATTAACTTATTAATGAAATTTATTGACAATATAGCTTTGAATGTTAGTAAAGGTAACTGACTTCTGACATTTAAATGAACAGTGTCTTCAATGCTTGTAGAATGAAAATGAGCCGACAGAATGTCAGCTTGTTAGCCACTGGGAGTTTGATATATATCACTCCTGAGAAATCTGTAGATATGTTGTTGTATCTCAATAACATGTTCAAGCAAATGATCGTACTTCACGATGAAATTATTACATCACGAATATGCCTATGCCGTAAGTAGGCGTTTATTATTGTTATATTATCGTATGTTCAGCCAATATAAAAGAATTAGTTATTTACTTGAAAGAAGCTTTTTTGAAGAATTGGTAAAGACGCCAACTTAATGACGTCACAGTGGGTAGGGTGAAGTAGAAAATTTAAGTTTTCTGAAATATTGATGTCTGAAGATAACAAATATGCACATATAAAGTTCATTTAAAAAAGTTTGAAAATGGGAGCCTGAAAGGGTCCTTACCATACCTTGTCCTTTGTATATTTTCAAGTTTATCATTTATCATTGTTGCCCACTCAACACCAACATTCCCACATGAACCTGAAGTAAAAATATAAAAAGCGTTAGAAAAGTATAAAGTACATTACTAGTAGACCTTTCCATTAATCCTGATAAGCCCATCCTTTCCCTAGCAACATGCACATAGCAACCTAGCATCCTAGGTCAAGCTTATCATCAAGATGGCGGTAACTACAAAGTTGGATGTTTTACCACATATTATAAATACTGAAAATTTCTTGGATAAATCTTCAATAATAAAATCCTGAGCAAAGGTATATTAATTTCATCCTTGGACACATTCACAGTATTTATTTGTATATAGTTAGTATTATTATAATCTGAGGAAAAAGTGAGCCCCTCCCCGTCAAAATTTCTAGTAAGGTAAA
>JAOXYJ010213000.1:0-10317 GCA_028566555.1 Lithophaga nigra
AATGCAATTATTCCTTTTCATAAAGCGCTTTGGTGATTCAGAAAGAATCACGCTCTGCTCCGCCTACTCACGTAATAGACTGGTTCTCTCCCCTTGCTTGCTGCGCCACTTGTGTGGCGCATCAAGTAAGCGGAGTGAACCAGTCTAACTTACGTAATACCTACTATTGATTGACGTACAAAAGACATACTATTAACGACAGCTGTGTTGACTATCAGGAAATAGAACGCTTTTCCCGAAATAATTCGTTTTTAATTAACTCTATGCCAAAATAAAAAATCTTTAATATAAAAGAACATTCTTACAGAAAGTATAATAATTGAGTATATTTAAGTTAATCATAAGGACGTACCGTATATGTAATTCAGGGATTAAAGTTCAATCTGAAAACAATATGAAAGAGTGAGAAAGAATCATTCAGAAAGGTCCCACAGCAATAATACTATCACTGTTGTGAACCTTACTGACGGGGTGTTTTTGCTTTTTTGTTTTGCTTTGATAGGAGATATGACATGATCAAGAGTTGATAAAATGATTTGAATATGGTATTTATTTTTCTTTTGTAGTTCTTGTCATGATTGCTGGATTATTTATTTATCCACTTGGATTTGGATCATCATTTGTTAGACATTACTGTGGATCAAAATCATTGATGTATCATACATATGACTGTACGATGGGATGGAGTTTTGTACTTGCTATTACCGGGACCTGTCTGGCCATGTTTTGTCCAGTTCTGTCACGTTTTACGGATATGAAAGCACGTGATATAATGCCATGATAATACGGGATTGCCAATCTCTATATTCAGTCCTCTTGGTCAATACAGAATTGTAACCGAATCGTTATGCGATTGTTACAGTACATTAAAACAGAATATTTCAACAGGAAAAAATATATTCGACACTGAACGGAACTTCAAACATCTTGTTATGTTCATCTTTTCCGCCAACAGAACTGTAGTCGACCAAGAAGAAGTCTTGTCATTTTTGTATTGTTGCAAAAGTTAACTGGATGTAATATGTTCAAGGAAAAATGTGAAAAAAGCATTAACACGTTTGTTCGTCCCTAAGTGTTATTATGTCAAAAATTTCTTAAAAGTTGTATTTGGTAAAAAAAAAAGCGTATTTTAGTTTGATACGGAAATAACATTTTGTATGGTTTTCGTAAGGAGATAAAGTCTACGTGGCGAAGTTTTTTTCAAAACCTGGCTGTCGTTATACACTTATATTACATGTAATAAACTAGAACAGTTTAAAATTTTAAATAGTTGGATAATAAAGAGCTGAATTCATATTAATCTACGAATATGAACAAGACTGAGAATGTGAAATAAATATATTTTGTAGATAACAGCTGTGTAAATAGAGGATGAGTAACCAATGTGACTCAGTCCTTTCTATTCATTTTATGATAACCACCATGTTCTGAGAATGCCAGTTCTAGCTTAAGCAAAAATATCAGAACATTTACATACAGCGCAGACGAGTCATTTTTGCATTAACTGTAGTTCGTGATATGTAGCAGATGAAATGTTTATAGCGTTAGAAATGTATAGAAGATACATGTAGGAAATAGAATAAAGCTACGAATTAGATCTCCCAAAAAGGCACTGCCTTTTACGTGTCAAAGCAATAATACATTTTATTGTACAAAATTATTGTTGGTATTTGTTTGATTGTTTCCCTTTTTAAAATAAAACAAAGTTAAAACAGGGAGTACTTCTTTTATTTCATGATAAAATGATAAAACTGAGTGTGAACGTATCGTTCTTTTTCTTTTCTTCTTTCATTTTTGCATATAGTTATCAACAGTTTCACCGGTATAATTCATTATTGTGTTCGAAATTGGGATGACTTGTGAAACTTAGAAAATGCAAGGAAAATATTTAAAAAAGGCTGAAGCAGAAGACTTATGTTATATATATAATTAAATCCCGTTATTGTTTCAACTTTTACATATAAACAATAAAAATCGTACATCTATTATTTTGAAAATATGTTGAGAAAAGATGCAGCAGAAAAAGGTGTTAATAAAAGAGATTAAAGTTAATAACAATTTTTTTATCATATACTTACTAACAATATGTACAAAATGTACATTGTTGAATAAGTAATAGAGACAGTTCATGTTGACACATATCTTCATGGGGTGTAATACTGCATCCGTATTACACAACCAGTAGGCCAGATATGGTAGTTCTATAATTATAACGTGCTGTCCATGTCCGTGTAATATAACCTACCAAAATCTATTTTTTGACTAAAGTCCATTCTTCTTAAAGAATATGATAAATAGGCTATATTATGGCAACTTCATATCATTCATATCACACTCCATATCAGCCCTTGACCCAAAGGTCTAAAGGCCCTCTGACAGATATGGAGGTCTCGGGGCTGATATGGAGTGTGATGTGAAAATTGCCATTTAATAGCCTGTTATTAATAAATGAAGTTCTGAAGTTGTTAGCAATCGAGATCTCTCAAAAGTTGATAACGGAAATGAAGTTCTAGTCTACGCAATTACTATTCCTTGCTATTTTCTTTTATTTTTGGCGCATAACAAGTTACGTGTCCATAGTCGTAATGTAGCATACTTACCACCTAATTTTAAGCAAAAGACGCCCGAAATATAAACAAAAAATACTTTTTAAATGGAATGAAAGTTTTTATCATTATTGACTTTATGAGTTAAAATGAACAGAAATTGTTAAGAGTGAATGTCACCAGGCATCAAGCAATTTCTTAAAAATGTGGAATGTGAGCAAATCATGGATTTGTGTTAAATTGATGTTTTTAAATGCAAATGGGATGCCTTTCAACAAAAAAATCAGTTATCATAAAAAAAAATGATGTTGCTATGGAAACCAGGCATGTCAACACCATGCATTTCAAATCAAAATGTGACCTGAATAGAGATTGTTCATTTTCATCATTTAGATGATGTATGATTAAAATAGCTTGAAAATTTATTTCAATAGATTCTAAAATTTAATTTTAATGTACAAGAATATAAATTGATTGCAGTTTTCTACTTTACAAAGATTGAAATATCACCCTTGGTCTGCCTTTTTACAATGTATTCCCGCAAAAAATCTTTCACAGCATTTTAAATTGTGACTTGCCAGTCAATTTTTCTTTTGAATACATAAATTTAGTTATTGGGTTAAACATTGTGAGCATTGGTTAGTCTATACATAGTTGTAGATTGACACATTAGCACATTATATTCAGCTGGTGAAATATGCTTGGAAAAAGTACGGGAAATTACCTCCCTTGCCGTGACACTCTTTTGTTGGAGGAAGAAAAAGCTCTTGTGTACATTGGATTTTGGAAGGAAGAAGCAGACGTACATCTTTTCTACCATTTCAACATGGTGTAGCAGGAGAAACATGGTAATAAACATACATTACATTTAAAATACAAACAAGCAATATAATTTATGGGACAGAAACTGGAATGAACCAAATTTATGACATTTTGAAAGTTTTATTGACGCAAAATGGAAGATCGATCATGATGAGCTTGCCAAATTACATACACACTTTATTTGTATATACCCATATATTTCCCTCCAATCTTTTAATAAGCCTAGAAGCATTTATAAAAAAATTGAATCAATGATCATCAAATGTTGCAAGGCAACGAAAAAATGAAAGAGACTTAAATATTAGGTATACAGTAGTCAGTACACACTACACAGGCTGGGTATAAATCATGGTAACCATTGTCATTATAAAAAAATGGAGTATAAACACCTGTAAAGGATAACAATTTTGATCAAAATAAAGAACTGAGTTACATACACCACCCCCAACCCAAAAAATAAGTGCTTGAAAAATTCCAAAGGCTTATTTATATTGCAGTGAGTGGAATATGTGGAAAGTCTTGCTTGAATGCAATTTATACAAAAAGCACTGTACTTGTAGAGGTTAGCCAAGTACTTTTTTGCTAATAAAAATATAAAGACTAACCTCATTTTAAAGTTTGTGTTCATTTATACCTTGTACCTACAATTTGCTTTTTATACATTTTTGCGGTCGTATTATGGTATGCTGTCGGCAGAAATAGCTAGAACCCCCAAAATCAATACCAATCTTCATTTAGTATTAAGGATCAATGTCACAAAATATCAAAAGAATTTGTTAATTTAAACAAAAGTTATCGTGCTGAAACTAACTGTTTTAGTAACAGACGCTGACTATGACGACGCATGGGGGTGGGGCCAAAAGGGGTTTTTACAATTTTTTTTATATGTTAACTATTTTTCATCCGATTTTGATGGGGTTTCTTTTATTGAATTCCTTGCAAAAAATCTTAAAGAATGAACCCCTCCTGTATGTCTCTATCACCGTTTTTGAGTTATGAGGGCCACGCCCTAAAGTTTAAAACTTTTTTATTTTTCATCCGATTTTGATGGGGTTTTTTGCAAATGATTCCTTGTGAAAAAAAGTAAAAGTTGTCACAGCATTTTTTTTTATATATCTTAAGGCTTTTGAGAAAAAAGGGGCTGAAGGGACCAAAAAAGCAATTTTTGGGGGTACATAAAACTTTCATTTTTCATCTAATTTTGATGGGATTTTTTTCATTGGGTTCCTCTCAGTGAGAGCTTTCTGTAATATGCCAACAGATTTTTTCTATCTCGTACCATTTTCGAGATAAAAGTGGCCAAAAACACCATTTTTAGGGTTACATAAAATGTTCATTTTTCATCCAATTATGATGGGATTTTTTTCACTGGATTCCTCTGAATGGGGTGTTACTAAAACACGGAAAGGAAAACGGAACGGAACGGAATCCAGAAAATTTAACGGAAAGAAAAATTTGGACAAGGAACATGTATTACAATATCTAAGGTCTAATACAACAGTTTAAGTGCATTTTCACATACTTTTACTATAGTTATTAATGTTCTTTATCATTTTTAGTGTATTTGTCCTCGAGGTTTACATTTCGCCGTCCTTTGGGCATATGCAACTACCGATTTTAAGCGTGCTACTAGCATGATTGCAACGCATGCATAGCTGATTGTCTTTGTATTCTTAACGTTCTTCGGTCTACACGTCGATATGTCACTGAAAAGATTTGAAATATCACTGAAGCTACTATTTATAGAAGTACATGTGTATACATTCTCTTACTGTATTCAGTGGATTATGATATAATTTTTTTTCTTTTGATTGCGAGAAAGGACAAGAGAAGGGCCAATTCTAGGTGCAATTTCTTAGTTCAATGGAGCACAAACCTCGAAACATACTTTCCTTTGGATATGAAAGGAGGAGGGTCATTTTGCCCTGATTTTGGCCCCAAAGAATTCGGAAATTTGAAAAGTAATGGTTGCTAAAAAATGATAGTGTAAATTTATACTAAAAATAAAATGGTTGCTCCAAAAGAATATAACTTGTATTTTGATTTACAGTGACCATTAGTGTGTGACCATGACTTTGAAAACCGATAATTTTGATAAAAATGTGAAAATATGCAAAAAATGACCATAAATTTGATATAGTTTTTATTTTTTAACATAGAGCGCAACCTCTGACCAAAATTATATTTTAACTAGAGATGTATTATACAAAAATACAGATTTCACTCAAATTTCATGGTGGTTAAAGGTTGCGCTGTTGACCAAATCAAAGAATGTTTGCCATAAAATTGGTCAATATTGGCATTTTTGTACATATTTGGGCACTTTGAAGGGAGCTAGGGCCCATAATATGCTGCCTTAGGTCAAATATGAGATATATTTGTATGATTTACATATTCTAGTAGAAACCTCATGAGAAATTAATTGGAACATACCACTTTTAAAATTCACCAAATTTTGGGGCCAAAGTGACCCTCATCCTTTTCCACAGCATGTCCTTCTTACTTATAAAGTATCATGAAATTCTGCTGAGTGGTATTCATAAGAGTTGTTGTGGTCACAAGAGCAGATTGGTCACTTTTAAGTGCAAATTCTAAATTGAATTGGGCATAACTTTTGGAAAAAATGTTGAAAAAGAATTTCATTTAAATATGTTTTTTTGCCACAGTATGTCCTTCTTACCTATAAAATATCATGAAATTCTGTTGAGCGGTATAAGATGGGTTGCGGTCACAAATGCAGACTAGTCAATTTTAAGTGCAAATTCTAAGTTGAAAGGGGCATAACTTCTAGAAAAAATGTCAGAACAGAATTTCCTTTACACATGCTTTACCTCACAGCATGCTCTTTTTACCTATAAAGTTTCATAAAATTCTGTTGAGCGGTATAAGAGTAGTTGCGGTCACAAAAAATAGGACTGGCGGACGGACGGGTAAAAAAGTTATACCGTCAGCAACTTTGTTGCGTGGGGTATAAAAATATATAGATAAGAAAAAAATAAATGAAATCTTTAAACATAGAAAGTCATGTATAAATAAGACTATTCGTTTACAGAAAATGTAACAATGGCTTAAAGAAAAAACTTCTTGATAACTGGATAGTCCCCCTAGTCAAGGAGCATCAATATGTATTTCACAGAAAAGCTAAGGTGATACTTCAAAGAGGGTAGCTTTTTGTTCTCTATCTACATGATTACAAGGTGATATTTTGTAAAAGAAATAATCAGTGTAGTAGTCTTCAAAAGTTAAAAAAAACATATATGTCTTGAATCGGTCGCTCAGTGTCGCATTTTGTAGCAATGATACGCTATATAACTGAACAAAATAATTAATGAAATGATATGAGAAAAAATTGTTTAATCTTAACTTTAATATTGTACTTCCATTTCCAACAAAGGAATCCACTACTTCAAAAACATAATGAACAAAGAAATTGCCTTGCATCTTGATTCGAACACTGTCAGATCTCAGTATCTTTTTTTATGTACCCAAACTGAAGGAGTACGACATAAGGTGTATCAAAGTGACAAATTTATTGATGTTTCGTCTGTCTTTACATTTTATTTTTATTCCGTTTTCCGTTATTCCGTTCTGTTCCGTTTTCCGTTTCCGCGTTTTAGTAACACCCCTCTCAATGAGAGCTTTCAGAATTGTACAGCTGATTTTTTCTATCTCTTACTGCTTTTGAGATAACAGGGGCCAAAAGTGTAAAAAAATGCCATTTTTATTGGTACATAAAAAAGTTCATTTTTCATGCATCAATTTTGATGTGATTTTTTTTCACTGGATTGCTCTCAATGTGAGCTTTCAGAATTGTTACAGCCAATTTTCTCTTACCGTTTTTGAGATAAAAGGGGCTGAAAAGGCCAAAATTGCAATTTTGAGTTTTTCATCTGTTATGGTGTCAAACACATTATTGAGTCAAACCTATTGCTGTGTCAAACAAATTATTATGTCAAGCAAGTACCAAAATCATATTTATTGTACTGTTCTGTTGTCGACATGCTGCGGTTGTATCATGCTGCACTCGCGAAGCACCTCAGTTTGTCCTTAAAATACCAGTGGTTAGGAACAACATGAATGTCAAGTCTCATGCGAATTTCATACGTTTTGTATAGAAATGCAACTTCCAAAGACAATCAGGTCACTTTGACCTACATTTTATGCATGACTGACTCTGGTCAAGTTTAGAACAAGGATACTTCATGACATACATTGATGATATTTGGTATCTACAAATGTAGATGCGTCTCACATAGTAATGGGGCTTCCAAAGACAATTGGGTCATTTAAACAGCTTTTAGGGATTTCCTAAACCGCATTAAAGGGCGAGGGGATTAGCTGTCGTTTCCGACTGCTCCTTCCGTTTATTTTACACCAACAATCAATATCACAAAATATTAAAAGAATCAGCTAAAAAAGCAAAATTTATTGCATGGAAACCTACCTGTTCACAGACGCTGACGCAGACAACATCATACCATAAAATTTAACCTTCATGGACAGATTGTCAGAAATAAATGATTTTTTTTTCAGACTTTTGCCATGGATGTTTGTTCCTTCTCTTTCATGACAGAAATTTCCTGTGGACCAAATGGAAATATTTCACCTGACTCCAAGTGGCTCCCCATAAGATCATGTAATGGAAATATTCTTTCACATCTGAGGAATCTGCATGTATCAGTTTCTACCATAACATCAGAATTTGATTTAATCCTAGCAAGATCAGGCTATTTTGAAGAATCTCATGATATTGATGACCATATCATATGTCCAAACCACAGATTTCATCTTGGGAAAGGATTCAGAGGAAGAAAATTGTGTATGGCGAAAGAACCATTGCCAAATTGTAATCAAAAGCATAAAGCTTCCAATACCACCATTTCACGTGCTCAGAGTGAGCAGATATATAATCAGCATGGAATACTTATTCCTATTGGTGCAGGTAAATAAAACATTTGCTAACTAACATTGAAATTATGGATACAACTTGTTTTCTTTAGTACATGTGTATTTTGTTGAAAGGACAAGTTATGGTTAGATTTTTTTCTGGCCACACTTAAAGTCCCTAAGGAAAAAACAAAAGTGTGCTTTAAATACTTTTGAAAATGGATCAGTGATAGAAATTGACTAACGTTTGCCCTTCACACTTCTGGATATGGCAACACTACATCATGATTTTGGTCTGTTTTTGTATTTTAATAATTTCATGGTACAGTGTAAATGGGCACTTTTTAGGTCCTGGAAATATAGAGCACATTTGTGTACATCATTTTGATATATACTGTTTATTGTAACAATACATATGTTGGGAAATAAGATTTTGTAGTTGGACATACCTTGTTATTTTGAGAGATAGCTTTAAGTAATCATTGCTTTTCCATCATGGATTTATGAATGTCTTTACGTTAAGATTCACAGAATTAAGAATACATGTACATGTAGGAATAAACAACATATTATAGTGTAGCTCTCAAACTTCTATATTCACTGATATTTATAATAGTAAGTAATTAGTTTTTTACAATTTTATTTAACAGCTTTTTGTCGCCAATGTAGAGTTGGCCTCTGTAACAGTGTGAAAAGCCAGTTGAAAGTTCCTGCAGATGAAACATTACATGAGGTTTGTACAGTAGAATATGAAGTTTCATTGTCCTGAAAAAATGGTTTTTATGTCATGCTTCCACAGATTAACATAGTACATTTTTAGCTCACCTGGCCCATTTTGACACAACTTTGAGCCAGGTGAGCGATTACAGGCTACTTGGGGCCTCTTGTTAAGATGACATATCTGAAAAAATTTCATAAATCCAAAAATTGTGATGGATTTCAATGAAACTTTACATAAAGCTTAGACACAATTTTAGAAGCTTATTCATCTTGGCTCATTTTAAGTTTGTTTTTGATAGGCAGTGCGGGGGTATACATAGTGAGCTCTGCTCACAGTATTAATGTCTGTTTTACGGGGGTATGCATCTGTTGGGACAGGGCTCCTGTAACAACAGTTTATAGTTTTTCTTGTCCAATGGTAATATTTAGGAGATAACTGTATTGTATTTGAAGATTTGCTGGCATCAATTGATGGTCGCAAATTTAGTTTACTGGCGACATGTAGCGGAGCCAGTAAATGGATATTTGCGACCATCAAATCAAAATTGATGCCGGGAAATCTTCAAATACAATACTGATAACTCTTTTCTAATGAAACTGAATAAAACAATGTTCAATTTGAACTTTTAACCAGAGGCTCCCAGGAGCCTGTAATCGCTCACCTGGTATACAGTTGCCGGACAAGGAGATTTTTTAAGAATTTCCCACAGGGTCCAATGTAAAACTATGTTCGGCTGTGGCGGCCATCTTGGTTGGCGGGTGGGGTCATCGGACATTAATATGAAGGCAACCAACCTAAGGACCATTCCACCTCAGTAAGGTTCTAACTGAGCAAGCAGTTCAAGATAAAAAAAATTTTTTGTAAATCTCCCATAGGGTCTTACGTAAAACTATGTTTGGCTGGGGTGGCGTCATCAGACAAAATTCTAAAAGAGACCCAACTAGGAATCATTCCACCAAAGTTTGGTTTCAATTGAGCAAGTAGTTCCAGACTTGTAAATTTTTCATGAATTTCCCATAGAGTCCTATGTAAAACTATGTTCGGTTGTGGCGGCCATCTTGGTTGGCGGACGGGGGTCATCCGACATAATTATGAAGGGGACCAATCTAAGGACCATTCCATCTAAATAAGGTTCTAATTGAGCAAGCAGTTCAAGATAAAAAAAATTTTTGTAAATTTCCCATAGAGTTCTATGTAAAACTAAGTTCGGCTGGGGCGGCCATCTTGGTTGGAGGTCGGAAATGTGGGACACAAGTTTGGAAGGAGATCACCTAAGGATCATTTCAGCAAAGTTTGGTTAAGATTAGCACAGTAGTTTCAGAGGAGAAGATTTTTGAAATT
>JAOXYJ010213110.1:0-10316 GCA_028566555.1 Lithophaga nigra
ATATTTCCCAAAATTTCGAGCGAATTTCTTAATCTAAATTAACAGGCGAGGGGATTAGCTGTCGTTTGCGACTGCTCAATCGGTTTATTTATAGCACAATGGACATGATGGAGCTGTTTCATAAACACTTTTCTATCGTGAAATATATTTTACTGAATATTAATTTTAAAAAGTGAGTAAATGGATTTATTACTGTCCAAACAATCCCCAAGCTATCTGATGTCAAATGTCAACACTACAACAGGTCAAAGGGCAACATGGCATTTGATACAAAACAAACAGTCTGTGTGTAAAATGCCTTTCCATTGATTAAACAACAAAAGAGTTTAAATGTACTTTTATTAAAATAACATTTCTTAATGTTAGATCCAGAGTGGAAATATAAATAAAAATGAATTGTGTACATATATGTGTGTGCTGTATCTGGTCCACATGCGGTCTTTAAAATGGAGAAGTTTATTTATGAATAAAATCATTATTTTCTTTAAAAATTGGCTTTGCGCTAATACTATGATGCGGCTTTATCTCCAGAGATCACGGTATATCTGATGTTTATGTAATTTGAATTTTAGATGCTCCAGTGAAAAAGGGGGAAGTATGGAATTGTCATAGGTCAAGTCATCATTACTATAAATAGAATTTATACTTAACAAATATTATTTCTGTTAGGGGTGAAACGATTCACCGAATTGTACCGAATCGCGATACGTTTTTGACGGTTCGATACACGGTTCTATACTGATACTGCAGCACTTTGATCTACACAGTTACCAGTTGGGAACCAGCGTATTGACGTCTCTCTCTACGTTGGCACCAACTGAAAATAACGCAAAATGACAACAATCCGTTGAACCCCAACTGCTGATGTTACATTGAACGCTTTAAAAAAATGTTTACTGGCCATGTGGGCGATGAAATTTGAAAATTTAGAGACCCACGGCAAAAAGTAGTTGCCATTGGCAAGATGGCAAGTGCTACTTTCAAACCCTGAGTAACGCTTGATTCAGTTGATGGAGTATTCCACGATTTTAACTCCCTTGGTCATAAGTAATTAGTTTGTACGTCCTTATATTTCCACCATAATTGCAAGGAACAACATTTAAACTCCAAAATTAAACGGAAACAAGATATATGATATATTTGCTGTTTTGAATTGTTTCAACTAGTTGTAGCACAATGTGTATCACCATAAGGTAATGGGGTTATGAAAAAAATAAGGTTGATTTTCCATCAGTGATGGTTTCATCAAAGTTTCTAGATAAATTTGCATTTTTTGTTGAACTGAATTCATACATTACATAACTACATACCACAAATACAATATTGTTCAAGCCAACTTTAAAAGAGTTGTTATCAGTTGCTCATTCAGGTTCAGAAGAATGTGGAAATAAGGTATACACATCAATATGGTGTTTGATATTAAAGTTTTATGAGCGTAATATTATCTAAATTAGTAGGTAAACAAAGCAAACTGGTGAAGAGGATAAAGAAGGAAATATTAAGAGTGAGAAGAAAGCTTGCCCTACAGAAGGGACAAAAAACAAGTGATTTAGAAGAAAGTGCTGATACAGGTGAACAAAATATCTGCTGCATGCCAACTAAACTAAACATATATTCATGCTTTATCTTGCAATAAGTACATTCAAATATGAATTATTCATTCCTGTTATATCATGTATATAGTAAACATCATGTGAATTTTAGTAATAACATACCTGTGATATCTCACAGCGTTAGAAAAATCTAACACAATGTTCGATGTTCTAACGGTCCAATGGTGTGAGACGAGGACCTCACGCAAAAATAAAAAGTTGAGAATAAAAAACATTAGCATGTAGATTTTTCAGTTTTTGTTCAGCGCCATTTTACTTCCAATCATGATTACTACACGATAAGCCTAGAGGAGTGTCGAAGGCAACTCTCTCATGTGTTGATCACATGATGTCTATTTTAAGATAATTTATTTACCTGTTGTCAGTTGGTAATAAAAATGTCAAAATTGGTAATTACGATAGTGAAACCAGTTTGAATTGCATAAAATGCATGAGACCTATTAATTATTTGGGTTTTATTATACTTATTTTCTAATTGGAAAATATTACGACGATATGTCGTACTCGGCATGTTAAAGGAGAAAAATATGCTACAGTTTTCAACACGGGGTCCACTCAGTTCCTCCTGTGCAAGAAGCAAGATGTAGACAAAGTCACCAAAGCGGAAATACTGTTTACCATGTTTGTTGCCGAACACAGCCTGCCCTTCCTCATTGCTGACCACTTACAATTATCATAAAACTTTGTTCCTTGTTTCTTAACCTTTTCTTAACCTTTGTGCAAAGTTTTGTAAAGATTATCAACAAAGGATAGACTAATAAAATAATGCATGTAATCACAATGAACAGGGTACAGAAAGTAAAACATGTCTTAAAATCAAACAAAAAATTGCATGCAAACATAAAACAACCAATGTAATGGAAACAATCATCAAAAAAGTATGTCGATAACGCAAACCGAAAAATTTCACTCCAAATCACGAAATCTCACACAATGTTGGAGTCAATCTCACTCCATGACCTCTTGAAAATATCACAGGTATGTAATAAGAACTTTGCAGATGTCCATTAATGGATATTGTATACATATATTAAAATGTAAATTATTAGGCTCCAAGGAGAATTTCAAACTACAGTTAGTTCACCATTACCTGTATTTTACATATAAGGGACTTAGGGTTCAAGTTTTTTGTTATGTTCCAGATGTATGACTACTACAGGTAATGGATTACAGATAGTAATATACGGTGAGACAATACATCTTGTATGATTTACATTTGAGAGTCAAAAATGTACCATGACTGGTTGACATTTAGTTGATTATTTCAGAATAACTTGTGTAGAAAATATCTTTTTATTTTTTTGGCAGGAACAGATAATGATTCTGCAGCTGAAGATAATCAGCCTTCTACACCCTTGCCTCGTCAGGGCAGATCTTCTTCAACTTCTAAACCAGAGAAAACACCAGCAGGCAGAGGAACACCAGGGCGAGGGAGAGGTAGAGGGAGGGGACGAGGTAGAGGAAGAAAAGCTAGTCATAGTAGAAGTGAATCAGAATCTGAACCTCCATTACCAAGGCACTTAGGTAGGTCTGAGATGTTCACTTGTAGATATGGACAGTGTAAGTGATTGAAGAAAAAGTAACAGGATGAATTTTTGTAGATAATTATGCATCTAGTAAAATACTTTCTCCATCTTGTTTTAATGTGTAGAATATCATTAATTTTATTTTGAATTTAAGCCTTGGATAAATTTAGTAGAGGAAAGTTAGTTTTATTAGTTCAAAGAGTTAAATGCATGACACAGAAGAACAGTGTTTTATTTGTTTTCTTTGTTGGGCTTAATGTCACTTTCAGCAGTTTTCAGCTATATCATGGAGACCATCCTTCTGTAAGTAATTGGTAAATTTATCAGACAAATACAACCTTAGGTTTTGTCATCATATATAATCAGACACAAATTGAAAGGCTACCGCAATTTCCACAGGTGTATGTCATGAAGTACCAAAACATAGCTGTCAAGGCCCCCTTGACGCTGCATAAACAAATGCAAACTGTTATAGATAGGTCTCTGTGCAGTGTTTTGTTATAGATATGTTTCTATGCAGTGTTTACTGCTCTGTTCAGACAGAATTCACTTTTTAATCCCTTTTAAAAAGTAGAAAGAAACTTTCCCTCTGACATGAAGAATTTTTTATTACTGCAAAAACTGCCAGTTAATTAAAAAAAAGTAATAAATTAATCAAAAAAGAATTTTACTGTGTTGCTATTGATTAAGGTATCCCCTATTTGTCCACTACTGGAAGAACCTGAGCAGAAAAAGTTTGTTGGTTTTTGGTTTTGTTTTTACACTGAAAAGCTACAGATTAATACTACGTATCATAAAAAATGTTTTATATCCTCTCAACACTGTAAGCAGAACTTAAAATTTTTTTTACCAGTTTATTTCTGAAATGGGGACCACGTTATCTACGTATTTCAGTCCCAAAATATTGTTTAATCTCCAAGACTGGGTTGCACAAGGCTTTATTAAAAGTTAATAGACTATTAAAAATTAATAGTATATTGAATTAGTTGAAAATGTTACAGCTTAATAGACTATTAAATATTTATTAGTCTATTATGTTTTGTGCAATCCAGTCCAGAATCATAATTGTTAAATGTACACATGCATGATTTTACAGACTAATTTTTGCATAATATTTTGTCTGACCCACATAATTTTTTAGAAATTATAGGTCAGTTTGGAGGCATTTGGCTCTGAGTCTGAGTGTGAGACTTTTTTTCACAGATTGGTTTAAACGTTGCAGCAAATATAATTGATTTGTCAAATGTTAATACTTAAGCATTTAATAGTCTTAAGTCTTTATTATACTTTGAATACCAAAAGTTTGGACACCCTACACATATGAAACAATTGGACAGCTGTGGTTTAAACAGTTAAGCTAGATAGTTGTCCAGGCTTTCTTCCACCAGTAAGTTTTAGAGCCACATTATTGCTGAAAAATTTGCTTAAAATGATAATAATCCAACCGAGCAACATGCATTTTCCTTGGAATTCATTTAAGATAAATTTGTGAATTCTTCAGAGTGAAGTTGTAACTGGTTTCATTGTTTGTATAAATAATATACCTATTCAGAGCTTATTATTTGCAGATTTTTATTATTACAGAAAAGCGACGTTCATCTGATAGTTCTCGAACTACTGAATCATCTACATCATCAACAAAAACTGAGGAAAGTGGATCGTCATTAACTACTCCCTCATCTGGTGTAAATAGACGTACTAAGGTGCTATTTAGCAAGAAAGGGTTCAATTCAAAAAACAATTCAAGGTGTTCTAGTCCAGTTACCACACCTAACACCCCACCTACCAGCACACCTCCAGTAAGAAAACCTGGTAGGCCACCAAAAACTAAACCAGTGGTTACAGAATCAACAGATTCACCACAGCCCCCAGTGTTAGAACCTATAAATGTTACATCTCCAAGGCTGCGAGGAGGACCGGGAAGTCCTGCAGCCAGAAAAAGATCTGCTAGTGCTATTGCTTCTCCTGACCGAGATTTGCGACCATCTCCTCCAAAACGAACTAGTTCCTTAGTAGAACCTTTATCTTCTTTTGCTGATCCACCAGATTTAACAAGGAAAGATAGTTTTATGAGATATAGAGGACCTGATAATTTAAGGAGCTCTTCAGAATCAGAAAGTTCATCTGTGATAAGTTCTAGTGATGATTCATTATCAGAAAGTTCAAGTGGCTCTTCTAGTAGCAATAGTCGTTCAGGTAAGACACCAAACAACAGTTTGTCTGCCAGAAGTAATCAAGTATTCTGGATGATAACTAGGTTTAGAAAAAAGAAGTGTGTTGTCTGTAAATTGTAGAAAAGTTGTACCAAATATTTGCAAAGGAACTGTGAAAACAAGGTTTACAATTAAACTTCAGACTTCAAGCATAGTAAAATTGAAAAATGAATTTGTTAACTTCAGGGATATCCTTTGTGGAGGTTTTACCTGTACTACAATGGAAATCATAATTCAACATGGCCATAAATGAATTCCAGAATTCATGGAGATACTAAATTATTTTGCATACAGTCTATGTGGCAGTCAAATCAAAAGATGAAAGAAAAAGTCCTTGCTTCAAAAATGATGATGGGTTTCAAATACTATCTTTTAAGTTAATTTAAAAAACTAACTCTTCATTTTCATATGATTAACATGTGTATAATATTTGGTACAATGTTTTCATGGTACACATTGTTATTGTAAACATTTTTGCTTCTGTAATTTACATAAAAATTATGTTTTTTTACATTTGCATATTAAGTTACAGTTGGAAGCACTACTTATATACAGAGGCATTTGCTTAAAATAATGCACAGAGCTGTTATTTTGTTTGGCTAGCTTTTTGAACACTTTAATTTTTGCTTGCTTTTTGTTGATATATAATGAAACTTCAACTTCATACCATAATTCACTTTAAATTTGTGAGGGAATTATTTGAACAGTGCTATAAATAGGCCTTTGCCCAACAGTGCTGAAATATGATACCTGTCAATGGGGAAGTCTAACTTTTCAGCTCACCTGGCTGAAAGCCATGTGAGCTATTGCCATCACTTGGCATCCGTCATTGTTAACATTTCACATTTTGATCTTCTCTGAAACCACTGGGCCAATTTGAACCTTGCGTGAATGATGTATCAAAGGTCCTTTACAAAGTTTCCTCATTTGGTGCAGATTGGTCAACTAACATGGCCGCCAGAGGCAGTTCTAGTTTCTGATTGGACAATTTTCAAAAATCTTCTCCTCTGAAACTTCAAGGCCAAATGTTTAATAGGAATGATGACTAGAAGGTCCTTTACAAAGATTCCTCATGTCATATTGATTGGATGGCTAACATGATGGGAACGGTGGCACATAGTTTTACATAGTTTCTTCTCTGAAACTGCTTTGCCAATTTCAGTCAAACTTTGCATAAATGATGTATAGAAGGACCTCTACAAAAATTCCTTGTTTTATGCTGCCAGAGGCAGTTATTGTTTTTGATTGGCCGATTTTCAAAAATCTTCTCAGGCTTTAAAACTACAATACCAAATGTTTTGAAACTTATAGGAATAACGACTGGAATGTCCTCTACAACAATTCTTCATCAGGTATTAGTTGGATGGCTAAAATGGTGACAACAGTAGCTCATAGCTATACTTTAAATCTATGGGAAATTGCATTTTAACCTTCTTCTTCTTTAAAACTGCTGAGTCAATTCCAGACAAACTTTGCCTGAATGATGTATGGATGGTCCTTTACAAACTTTCCTTCTTTCGTGCTAATTAGTCAACTGACATAACCGCCAGAGGCAATTCTTGTTTCTTCTCCTCTGAAGCTACAAGGCCTAATACAAATGTATTTTGAAACTTTTATAAGTTATTCTACCATTTCAGAGATAAAAGGGGTCAAAAGGGGGCAATATCCAAAATTTGAAACTTTTTATTTTTCATCCGATTTTGATGAATTTTTTGTTAATGTTCATCTTAACAAATGTTTTAAGGAACATCAAACTGATTTTTTCTATTATTTATAATTTTCAAGATGATAGATATTAAAATAACGAAATTTGATTGTTTTTTCAGTGTATGCAGAATGTTTATTTTTTGTCCTATTTTGATGTTTTTTTTTCTTTGAATTCCTCTTGAAGAGACCTTTTGGCAGTGTGTCAATGGATTTTCTCTATCTCTTATGGTTTCTGAGATAGTTAGGTCAAATGTAGTAGAATGGACCAAATTTTGCCTTTTTCATTGGTACATAGACTAGCAGATTATTGAGATAGCCATGTTTAGCATGTTCAGATAGTTTCTTTTGTCAACTTGGTGTGATCGTATCATGCTGCACTATCTGAAGCCCTTTATTGTTAAATGCAAAACTGGTTAGCAGCAGGTATACATAAAGGGCCACACTTGTATTACTAGTAAATGCAGGATAACAGATAAATATGTGGTAATCTTAGAAAAAGTTAGCTCAAGGGTTGTGGGTCTTAATGCAGGCATACTTCCCATTAACAGTGCAGTTAATTATATGAAATTTGTAGATGGTTGAAATGGTTACTGCAGAAAAATTACACTGGCTACATTACATAATCTAACCATTCAAATAGATGTTGAGGGTTACAAATAAGGTGAAAACAAAAATATAAAAGTTCATTCTTCACACTGACTTACCTAATAAAAGGAATATATTCTTGAAAATCATCAGAATTGATGACAACCTTACAGTACTACCCCAGACTTATCAAAACTTCCAAATAAGTTCATGACTTACTGTTATTAGGGGAGGAGGATAGAGGGAAGGCTCTGTGCTCCATTGTGTGTCCTTTCAATAGCTACTTAAAATTTGCATTGATCTCTATTGAAAGTTCACCCCATCTGCTCTCAAAAAGTGGCCTGATGAAGGAGACAGACTTTTGGATATATTTTAGTAGGGAATTAATGATATAATGCACAAAGAAGACTCTTCTGTCAGAGGTAGGATTCTTATGTTTCAAATGGTTTCTGATTGGCTGAAACATGCAACATCCTGTCTGTAACCATTTGACTATCAGAATTGGTCCTGTACAAATTTTCTTCATTTACACAGTTTGGACTTTCAATATGGCCACCACAGCACAAACCAGTGAAACTACTGGCTTGATTGAACTGAAACTTGACAAAAATAATCTTGGATGATCCTGTACAATAATTTCCCATTCTGTGTTGATCATTTGTTCAATGTGCCTGCCACAGGCAATAATCTAATTGCCTGAAATTTAAACAATCTGCTTGTCTATTTTAAGGTAAAATTCAAAAATAATCTTTAGGTGGCACTTTACAGCATTTCCTTATTTCATGCCAATCAGGGCAAAATGTACCACAAATGGGCATATTAATTTCTGACTGGTTTATATTTAAAAATCTCTGAAAGCGGTAGGCAGATAAGTGAAACTTATCTATGGTTAGTACTATTTAAAGTTTCCCAAATTTGTGCCCATCAGACATCCAGTTTCTGATTGACTACTTAAATTTAAGGAAGTCATCTTGTTTCAAACTACTAAAAAGTTTTACATATATATTTATTGGAAGGCTTTTAAGATGACCTTTTACCAATTTTCCTCGTGATGTACCAATCTTACATCCAGTATGGCTTTCAAAGGTCAGAATGATTTCTGATTGGGAGAAGTTCTGATCTAATTTTGTCTGAAATCACTGGGCTTAGTTGAAATAAAATTGTATAGAAGTCAGCTATAGATACATATATTATCCCCTATCAAGTTTCCTAATTTATTTTTTCTCTATCAAGTCTCCTCGTTTAATTTATCCTCTATCAAGTCTCCTCATTTAATTTATCCTCTATCAAGTCTCCTCATTTATCATCTATCAAATCTCTTCATTTAATTTATCCTCTATCGAGTTTCCTCATTTAATTTACCCTCTATCAAGTTTCCTCGTTTAATTCCAATCGGACATCAAGTGTTTCGGGGGAACATGGTTTCAGTATGTCCGTCACAGGGATAAGTAGTTTTTGGTTAAAACAAAGATCAAACAGTTATACCAGTAATCTATGATCACTCCGTTGGCCTCATTCTGCTATTGACTACATGTCATATTACATGACTATAGGTCATTCAGTACATGAGAACATGGGAACTGAACTAAATGTGGGTCAAGGTAGCATTTGGAGGGATGTTGACTTGCTGTCCTATATGCATTTCCACAGCTTGTTACATGATTGCAGATATTAAATGTAAAACATAATTGAAGTCATTGAAGTGTGGAATGTAGGTCAGAGTGACCTGGTGGGGTACTTCCATACTCCCATAGATGCATCCCCACAGCAAGTTACCTCTAAGTATCCAAGAACTGAACTCCGATGTAAAATTTACCGAAGTCATTGAAGCATGAAATGTAAATCAAAGTGGCAGATATTTGGTGTGATGCTGACATACTTCCCTAGATGCACACCAAATTATATGTTTGCAAGTCACTCAGTACTGAAGTCTGACATAAAACGTAACCCATGTCAACTTGGATGTAAAAGTAACCAAGCTCATGCTGACATGCATTCCCACTCAAAGTTTTAAGTGGATCCAATTTCAGAAATATAGAGCAATGATGAGCGTATTGTCTTGCACAGGAGAAAAGTTTCACTGAGGCTTGAAATGTAGGTCAAGGTAACCTATATTGTGTGCGATACTGACATACTCCCCTATTAATGTATCCCCACACCAAGTTACATGGTTGCAAATCACTTAGTATACAAGAACAAATTCGGACATTAAACTTGATCAAAGAATCAAAGTCAACTTGGACATGAAACATAACCAAGGTCACTGAAGCATGACAAGTAAGTCAATGTGAGCTAGTCTTGACATCATACTAAAGGGCTCTTCTAAATGCATTTACAAACCAAATTACTTAATTGGATGTCAAGTAGGCACCGAGATACAGGTGTATACCTGTAGATTTGCATACCATGGGTTTTCAAAGATGTGACAGCCAAACATGTATAGAAATAACCTATGCATGGATTTTAAAAAGTTTTATACTAAACAAGCATGGCCATAATGCAGCATTATTCCCGATGGGCTGAAAATAGACTAGAGGATCCCCTGAATGAGCCTGTATCGCTCACCTGGTTCCATAGTGGCTTCAGGTTAGTATTTGATTTGACACAGATTCTAGAAAAATATTTCAAATTTTCTATTTTGAGTAACAGAAGCAGCACTGTTTGTTGGCTGT